>MCJB01030979.1:46608-85799 GCA_002018475.1 Nicotiana obtusifolia
TATATATATATATATATATATATATATATATATAAAATTTAAATACATTTTCTTTGAAAAGTTTAATTTTAATTTCTAAAAATTATATCGGAATGATCTTTAAAGAAAAAAGAGCACAAAGTTATGTTTTGAAAAAAAAGCTAACCAAAATATTCTATACAAAACCAAAAAATTATTTTAAAGAAACAAAACCAAAATCAAATTGAAATTAGGCAAAAAAGACAAAAGACACACACCTTTGTTGATATCATGGGAATAATATTACTTAAGTTCCTACAATCTTCTAAAAATAATAAATAAATAAATATATGTCCACACACTAAAATAGAGCTTAAAAATATTAGGCTTAATATGTTTTACTCCTCTTGTTAATATTTGAACTTTTTCACTTTTAAATGATGCGTTTATGCTAATATAGCGATACCATTATGAAGATCGAAGAATAGGAGTTTGGATGCTTACATGTTTTTCTTGAATTAGTAAAGATAAAAGTTACATAGAAGCTATGGTACTTCAACAATTCTAATTAAAGAACTAAACATTTTGGTTAAGATACAACCAAGACTCCATTTGAATGAAGGTTTAAGAAATCCCAAAAAGTTAGTTTTATTTATGAAATGTTTGAGGGCATCTACTGTAATAAAAGGTTAATGTAGGGTGAGGAGGGATTATATAAAAATACAGTGTACTATCTCTTATAGAAAATCATGGAATTACAAAATAGGACTTAAAATTAGTATCATAACTCAATACCCACAAAATTGATAAAGTAAAAAATGACAACTTTAAGGGCAGCTTTGAAAACTTGAACGCGAGGCCGACAAAACTGGGTTGTCCCTTATTAATATATATATATATATATATATATGAGGGAATAGATAAGGTGATGTAGCATCTTTACTTGGCCAAGGATTCTATTTATCTTTTTCTCTTTTTTTCCATTTTTCTCTACTTTTTATTTATTTATTTATATCTTAGTATAAGACTAAATATTTCATTTATTACTACACTCATTCCTATTCCTTACAGTAAGATAACTGAAAAGTCTCAATATTCCAGTACCTCAATTATTACAACCTGTCATATTCCTTTTTGTATCATTTTATAAGCTGCCCAAAAATCATTTCACTCAAAGTTATGGAGGCTGATTTGAGTCAAATTTGAAATTTAATTTTGTTATCTTATTTGGCTCATATTTGTATTTGACTCCTAACATTGTTGCAGCATTATTGGTGCTTGGTGGGGTTCATAAACACTTGGTATTATTTATGTCACAATCAAGAGTTCCTTTGGTTTGTTTGGTCTATGTTGCTGGATTTCCATCTCTATAGTTGGTTGATTTATGATTGCCAATTTGGTAGGGAAAGCTGCTTCTAAAACTGTTGCACATGCTGATGTAGAAAAGAAACGAAGGTTGAACCTCGAGATATTGATTTGGTGAGTTTTTAGTGAAAATTGTACCTTTTCTTTAGGGGTAGGTTTAATTTTGCCCTTCATCTATCACCTTGAACACTTATTGTTCTCTAACTTTATCAAACTTGAACTGTATTAGTCTATTAACAGAAAAACCAAACAGAGAGCAAAATTAACGAGTTTCACATATCAGACACACCCATTTTTCCTCACCGTATCCAGGCAACATCAGTTTTTTGTTTAAAGCAACTATTACCTTGAAATTGCTACATAATGGCGACATAAATATAGTGAAACCTGGTAGACTACAACGATTATTATCTACTGGTATGACTGCAATGATTTTGGTGGCTAATGTTTGTAGTGTCAATTTATCTAATATGTGAAGTGCTTCTGGTGTCAATTTAAATGATTTTATCCTCTGCCTGAATCTGTAAGTGTTTCTGCGGTCAATTCTGTCCAGTTTGTAAAACTTTTGGTGAGAAAAGCTATTCTTATTTTTAATGAATATTATGCTGCTGAAGTTTTTCCTTAACTCTTACCCAGTTAGTAAAAGTCACTCAATTTTAGTAAAGTTAGAGGACAATAAGGGACAAAATTAGATCTACTCCCAAAATAAGTGATAATTTTGACTAAAAACTCTTGATTTGGTTATGACACATGCAGGTGTGTCAAGGAGCAAGTTTGGCAAAGCCTTGGAATCCTGCAAAGGAGACATAGTTAGCGCCACAATGGTGCTGACTATAAGCGGGTTTACAATTTATCTTTCTATTATTGCTCTGTCATGAATTTTGCAGGTTTTGATCTTAGTCTATTTTTATATCGTTG
Organism: Nicotiana obtusifolia; assembly: GCA_002018475.1. Classification (NCBI taxonomy): domain Eukaryota; kingdom Viridiplantae; phylum Streptophyta; class Magnoliopsida; order Solanales; family Solanaceae; genus Nicotiana; species Nicotiana obtusifolia. The sequence continues at coordinate 48,850 of MCJB01030979.1, forward strand.
CTCAACGGGCAAATTTATTCTTAATCAATTAGACCCTGCTTTATTTCAGTTGACCTCAATATGTTTTATTTAGGAATAATGTGATTATATTGATTTTGTTCATGTTAAAAGAAATGATATGCTTTCTCTCTTGAATCTGAAACAAGCTTCTTAATAATAATATGGAATATATTAAGGCATTTTTCAGAGACACTTTTACTTAGCTTAATTCATTGAGTTGTGTCATGAGGCAAACGTTATGAAGATCTAAAAAGTTTAATCCTTTTATATTTGTAAAAAGGTCATTTTGGAACTTCTTCTGGGTAACTAACCTATTATATTCTTTTCTTTTGCTTTTTGCTTTTTGCTTTTTTGTTCCTTTCTCATTTCTTCCTTTAATTATATTTAAAAATTCATAGTGTGCAAGTACAATTATATAACTTTTCCCCTGCCGTACAACAATTCATTTACTAGATACTTTATTATCTATTTATTTACCCTCAAAATCGGATAACAATTAAATTTATTCATGGTTTTAAGGATATGTAATCTAATTTGATACAAAAATGAGAAACCAAATTAAAATTAAATTTAATGATAAAAAATAAATGCAAATCACACAAGTTGGGCAGTATTGGCCTTGTAGGTTGATTGCCCTTGGGCCAAGAAACGTTGCAATCGGGGTCGAAAAAAGAATAATCATACAATAATCGCTAAAGAGATCAGTATACTACTTTTTTAATGATAAGGAATCTCCCATGTACAAATATTAGACCCTCCTTTATATAGTAGAGGAATTCTACTTTAGGTACAATTCGGTATAAGGTAAAAAATCCCCTGAATTGCTAATTAAGCGGTTCCATTAATTCGTGCCGAGATTCCCGCCGTGATGCTCAACCTGTTGCGGATATTTTGGCCTTCCGTTATTTTGGCTCGACGATCTTCCCTCAAGCATGTTCGGGGTCAGGGTTGGTTCTGAATCACGGGCTCAGTATTCTCGAGGACAGACATTCTAACCTCATGTTGTGCTTTGATGAAACTCGGGGTCAATCTTCAATCCTTCGCGTTCTGAGCTCGATCTTCCGTGCAATAATCGAGCCAGATTTCGACCGTATACAGATAGTCCCTTCGTTTTTCGGAAAGTAATGACGAGAAACGATATGAGCCTCAGATTCTCACCATACGAGCTCCTGATTCTTGCTCTGGCGAGTGACGACAGACTCATGATCTAAGTGATACGAATAGTAGAAACGCCCAATCGGTGCAGCATTTAAGGCATTAAATGCGTGTCACTTAACGGTCTGCCGTTTCAGGATGTGAACCTCCGTTTTGAGAAACTATAAATACCCTCTTTATCAATTCTTTGGAACCTTCACATTCAAATACTTGTGTTTTTAAAGAAACTTCATCACTCTCATCTTCAAAACCTCTTGCCTGTTGGTTTTCTGAAAGCCTTCATAAGCTATCTGCAAATTATAGCATCTTTTTTCTTCCTCTTCTATTCAAAAGTAATGGCAAAGACCTCAAAATCCGTTCCCCAAAACAAAATTCCCTCTTCCTCGAAACCGACTGAGAACGTTTCTCCTGTTGTTACCGAGGAACCGATACCGGAACCTCTCCTAAAAATGTTCGTCCCCTCGGGGTGTCCAACCGGAGCCGATTTCAAGGTTGAGATAACTTCCTCGATACCGGGCCGATGTGAACCGGTCTCGAGGTACGTCTGTTCGGTTACCGATAGTGTTCTTGATAAGGTCAAGGAGGACTGCAACTGGATCCGTAAGTGCGTGGTGGTTCCCGCCCCCGAGTAAGCAATCACTACCGACGTGGAGGGTTTTGTAAGTGTTTACACTTATCCCTTCAAGTTGGGCCTTTTAGGCCCGGTCATCATCGCCTTTTGTAAAAGGTACCAGGTGACACTTGGCCAAATTCATCCTTCCCTCTGGAGGATAGTTATCCTCCTCCGCTTTTTTGTAAATAAGATTGAAGGGTGTCCTTTCACCATTGATCACCTCATGCATCTGTATAGCCCCCGAATCTATCGAGGGGGGCTAATAGAACTTGCACGTTGGGCCAGTAAGACCCTGTTCTCAAGCATCAATGAGGATGGGGACCGAGGTTGGTTGGGCTGATTTGTTCGAGTGAAAACTTCGGACCTCATCTCCGCCGAGGACATGCCATTCCTGAAAAATGAAACATGAAGCGTAAGGATACCTTTGCCTTTAGGAATTTGTTCATCATTTCCCTTTTGTTCTTCTTCTTATCAATTTTCTATGATGCAACCATCGCTCGAACGCCGGATGTAGTTCCTCAACTCAAGGAATGGGTCGAGGGGATCGTATTGCAAAAACCATAAATTCTGAGCAGGCATGCGCGATCTTTCGAAAGGCCGATGGGAGGCGCGGTCTCATGGTGAGATTTTCTCTTTAAATTACACTCGACTTAATTTTTACGCCGTCGATTTCTGACTTGCTTTGCTTCTCTTTTGCACGTTTATCAAAAGATGTTGAAATGAGGCCTCTGCCCGTGGATGATGATACTTACGTCGAGCCCCTTGCTTCGAAGCAAGATAAAGTGAAGAAAAGGAAAAGAGCTCCGAGTTCCCCGGGCTTCGAGAAGAAGAGACCAAAGAAAAGATTGGTGCGTAAGCCCAAAGGAAGTACCGGCAGTCGATCATTGTCCCCGGACTTGCTCCATCGATTGAGGGATGAGTCCGAGGGAGAGGATGAAGACTTTGACCTATTGGCCAGTGTGCCGTCCCAGCTCAAAAGGTAAGGAGCCTCCAAACCAGGGTTATGTGAAGACGATGTTCATCAAGTCGGGGAAGCCGCCGGTAGGGGCAGGAGATGAGGCTTCCCTTGATACGAGGAAAACGCCGCAGGGAGCACTTAGTTCAACTGAGATCATCGATTCGCCTTTGTTCATAGAGTTGATGTTTAATGAGGCCCAAGTACCAAAAGAACGCACCTCGAGGAAGTCCATATATCGAAAGACCCTTTCCGTAGTTTTTTTGGCCATGGAGGATGCAATTGCGTTCGGTGATTTAGAGATACCGAGGAAGAGCTCACCCTCTGATACCTGGAAGAGTTCACCACGAGGCTTTTCTCCAATACCTGGAAGAGTTCAAACGCCACGAGGCCGAGACTCAGGAACTTATTAAGAAGAAAGACACCCTTAAACTTCTCAATGAACAGCTCGAAGGGGAGGCTAAGAGCCTCCATGCAGAGCTGGAGGTTGCTCGGAAGGATCATGTCAACTTGGTCGAGCGGGTAAAAGTTTTCAAAGTGAGTGATGACGAATTTGATTCAATGATTGATGGTTAAAATACACAGGTCCAGCAAAAACTCGATCGGACCGATCAGTTTCGAATTGAGATAGATGTGGTTAAAGTTGAGGCCGATGAATGGACGGGTAAGATAGATCGTCTGGCCTTGGAGAAAGAGGCAGCTCGGACACAACTAACTTTAGTAGAAACCCAGCTAAGAGCGGCAAAGGAAAAAGCCGAAACCTAAACCAAAAGGGCCGAAGAGCTTCAATCCCGGGTTGGTTTGGTTGTCTCAGATCGATATAATCTAGCGCAGGAGCTTAAAATGGCCAAGTCGGAAGCCGCTGCTCAGTATAAGGCTGATGCCGAGGCGGCTCAAGACCAATCAAAAAATATATTCGAGCATATGAAGTGGCACTCCCGTAGGCAGGCCCTCGAGGAAGTCCACGCTCGGGGTTTTGACTTATCTAAGAAAATTGAGGATGCCAAGATGTCTGAAGCCGAGGCTAGAAAATTGGCCTATCCTAATAGGATGATTCCAAGGGTTCAATCAGGTCTGAAGAATGAGAAAACCTCAAAAATTTCGATGACGAGGCGGGACCCAGTAGAGATCAAGTCGCTTGTGTTCAATTTTATCCATTTCTGCGCTCAATACTGTGTATCAAGGCCGCTCGACCTTTGTAAAAAATTTTATCGGGCTATTCGACCCTTGTAAAAAGGATTTTTGATATATATATATATAAGGCTTGCCTTTCACAGCTTTCAAATTTTTTCTTTGCTTTTTTATTTGTATTCGCAAAGATCGAAATGCCTTAGCATGAAATAGTTAGGTTGTGTTCGAAGGTTCAAACGCGTCTTGCCTTTAACATTATTTCATTTCGAGGAATCGTGGGGAATCGGTGTCACTGAAAACTTTCTTCCCCAATGTAGCTTAATTTTATAATCTGCCGAGTGTAGCCTTTAGAACCAGTTGAGAAATTTCAATGCCTTGTTATTTTTGTTGCGGCCTTCAGACGTCTCCGAGCTGTTTTTATACGGCCATAGCCTTTATAGTTTGGGCAATGCCAAATAAGCTTTGTGCCGTCGGGTTTTGCTAACCAGGAATGGCCTTAGCCTTTTAATTCGAGCGTTGCCAAATGAGCTTTGTGCCCTCAGATTTCGTTAACCCGGAATGGCCTTAGCCTTTTAATTCGAGAGTTGCCAAATAAGCTTTGTGCCCTCGGATTTCGTTAACCCGAAATGACCTTAGCCTTCTAATTGGGGCGTTGCCAAATAAACTCCGTGCCCTCGGAATTCATTAACCTGGAATGGCCTTAGCCTTTTAATTCGGGTGTTGCTTAATAGGTCTTATGCCCTCGAGATCTAATAACTTGGACTGTCTGAGTTTGTTTTTCGGAAGGCAGTCCCTGAGTGAGAGAGTGATTATTCGAACTCAGTTTAAGGCGGACCTTGGGCTCGTTACCTTTAGGGGTTCGTAGGTAAGGAATTCCTTAAGAAATTTAAAGGAAAAGTTTTAAAAGACACGACGTCTGCAAAGAAAAGACTTCTCTTTATTCTTGTACATAATAGTCATGTATGTGCACAAGTTTTGTGTCAGGATTCGAGCAGTCTATGTGAGCACGGTTCATTTGACTGTTTGGCCCTTACATTGAATCTTATTGATCTTTAACCCTTCAATCCTGAAGTCTCTTTCCATGCTAAAGTTGCCCCCTAGTATTCGGGGTAGATCAAAGAAAGGCCTCGAATGCTGTTGTCACCGATTCGTTACCATCCTTCGAATCTACGTTAGCACGATTTACTTGTTGCCTCGTTAAAAACCTTACCATAAAACCCATTTGGGACAAAACTAGTCCAAGGGAAAAAGAGTGCAACCTGTGCTTCTAGACCTAACATCTCATATGGTCCCTTGTCTGCTACCTGCAAGCGTTAGTTTATAATGTAAATAAAAAATGGGGGCCGTACCTTAGCAGTAATACCTCTTTAAGTGAGTTATATTCCAATTGTTCGGTAGTTTTTTACTGTTTATTGTTCCGAGCTTGTAGGATCCCTTTCCGGTGATTTCGATGATATGATAAGGCCCTTCCTAGTTCGGTCCCAGCTTTCCGTCTTTCAGACTCCGTGTGTTCGGCGTGACCTTTCTTAGTACTAAGTCCCCGATGTTGAAGTATCGAAGTCTGGCCCTTGTTTTATTATACCTCTCGATCCGTTGCTTTTGAGTAGCCAACTGAACAAGGGTGGCTTCGCGCCTTTTATCTAACAGCTCTAGGTTCATATTCATGGCTTCGTGGTTCGATTCCTTTGTTGCATATCGGAATCTAATACTTGGCTCCCCGACCTCGACCAGTATCAAAGCTTCGGTGCCATAAACCAGAGAGAACATGGTGGCCCCGGTGCTGGACTTCGCATTCGTACGGTATGCCCATAGGACTTCGAGTACCATTTCCTTCCATCTCCCTTTGGCATCGGTTAACCTCTTTTTGAGGTTTTGGAGATGGTTTTGTTGGTAGATTCAGCTTGTCCATTCCCACTAGGGTAGTAGGGTGTCGATAGGATCCTTTTGATCTTGTGATCTTCGAGGAATTTGGTTACTTTGCTACCGATGAATTGCTTTTCGTTATCGCATACGATCTCGGCTGGCATTCCAAATCGGCATATGATGTGATCCCAAATGAAATCGATGACCTCTTTTTCCCTGACCTTCTTATATGCCTAAGCTTCAACCCATTTAGAGAAATAATCAGTCATAAATAGTATAAATTGAGCTTTACCTGGTGCCCACGGAAGAGGGCCAACGATGTCCATTCCCCACTTCATGAACGGCCATGGTGATAAAACTGAGTGGAGCATCTCCCAGGATTGATGGATCATGTGTGTATTTGGCATTCATCACATTTTCAAACGAACTCCTTTGCGTCTTTTTCCATGTCGATCCAATAATAACCGGCTCTGATTATTTTTCGAATCAATGACTCGACGCCTAAATGATTTCTGTAGGTACCCTTGTGGATTTTCCTCAAAACGTAATCAGTATCGCCTGCTCCCAGACATATCGCGAGTGGGACATCAAATGTTCTTCTGAACAAGATTCTGTCTTTGGATAGGCTAAATCCCAAGACAGGGCCCTCGATTCTTTTGGATTCGAGGGCAGTTTATGGGATCTGAGATATTCTATGTACTTGTTCCTCTAATCCCAAGTTAGGCTCGTCGAGTTGATCTCGACGTGGCCTTCTTCCACTATTGACCTTATAAGTTGTACGACTTTTCCCGAGCTAAATTCGTCGTCTTCGACCGACGACCCCAAGTTAGCGAGGGCGTCGGCCTCGCTGTTTTTATCCGAGGTACATGTTGTAAAGTCCATTCTTTGAATCGATGTAATGTCACTTGCAATTTATCCAAGTACCTTTGCATTTGTTCCTCTCTGACCTCGAATGTTCCATTGACTTGGTTTACCACAAGAAGGGAGTCGCACTTGGCTTCGATCACTTTCGTCCCCAAGCTCTTGGCTAGTTCAAGGCCAGCAACAATGGCTTCATATTCAGCCTCGTTGTTAGTCAATTTCACAGTCTTAATAGATTGTCTAATTATATTACCTGCTGGTGGCTTCAATACGATGCCAAGTCCAGACCCTTTTGCGTTCGAGGCACCGTCCGTGAAGAGGGTCCAGATTCCCGAGGAAGTTCCTGAGTCAATCAACAACTCTCTTTCGACATCAGGTATTAGGGTCGGTGTGAAATCGGCCACGAAGTCTGCCAAAATCTAAGACTTAATGGTGGTCCGAGGTCGATACTCAATGTCGTACCCACTTATTTCTATGGCCCATTTGGCCAATCGGCCCGAGAGCTCGGGCTTATGCATAACATTCCTTAATGGGTAAGTCATTACGACACATATGGGATGACATTGGAAGTACGGTTTCAGCTTCCTAGAGGCACTTAAAAAAGCGAGCACCAATTTTTCTAGGTGAGGGTACCTAGTTTCGGCTTCGCCTAAGGTTCTACTAACATAGTAAATTGGAAATTGCGTACCTTGTTCTTCCCGAACTACGACTCCACTCACCGCTATCTCTGAGACCGCCAAGCATAGGTACAGTTGTTCGTCTGCCTTTGGTGTGTGAAGCAATGGCGGGCTCGATAAATACCTTTTGAGTTCCTCTAAAGCTTGCTGGCATTTTGGGGTCCACGAAAAATTGTTCTTCTTCTTCAACAGGGCGAAGAATCGATAGCTTTTGCCGGACGACCTCGAAATAAATTGCCCTAGAGCGGCTATTCGCCCGGTCAAACTTTGCACGGCTTTCACATTGTCCACTGCCGTGATATCTTCGATGGCTTTGATCTTATCAAGATTGATCTCGATTCCCCAATTTGATACCATGAATCCGAGGAACTTACCCAACCCAACTCCAAACGCGCATTTTTCAGGGTTCAGCTTCATGTTGTACTGCTTCCGTATATTTAATGTTTCCTGCAAATGTCATTAATGGTCCTCTGCTCGTAGGGACATAACTAACATGTCATTAATGTAAACCTCCATTGACTTCCCTATTTGTTTAACCGGATGGAAATTGGGGTCCAGGCTCAGCTCGTGAGTGGTTATCTCCAACGGGATACCTGTCATATCGAGGTGGGACCAAGAGAAACAGTGTTCGTTAGCTATAAGAAATTGAATAAATTTTATCCTAAGCTCGGAGCTCATCCTCGTGCCTAGGTATACCTTTCAATCGGGCAAGTCCTCTCACAATATAACTTGTTCTAGTTCCTTGACCATCGATTTAGTGGCATCGAAATTATCAGGGGCTATAAAAGATCTAGGAATCCCATAATCATCATCCTCGACAAACCCTCGTTTGTTTGAATCTACCAAAGATGGTATCAGTGATTGCTATTTAGTCCTGTCTTCGATCACTTGGTTTGGGCCTTTCGATGTTGGAACTGTAGATGTCAGCGTCATCTCTTCGACCGCGAATATTTCTTTTGCAGCCGATTGTTCCCCGTAAACCGTTCTAACCCCATCGGGTGTCATAAATTTCAACGCCTGGTGTAGCGTCGAAGGCACTGCCCTCATGTTGTGGATCCATGGCCTTCCAAACAAGGAGTTGTGCCTCATGTCTCCTTAGATTACATAAAATTTAGCCTCATGTATGGTCCCTGGCAGTATTTACCGGTAATGTTATCTCACCCTTAGTGGTTTCACATGCCATGTTGAATTCGTTTAGAACTCAGACTGCAGGAACGATTTGGTCTAGTAGATCAAGTTGCTCTACAATCCTTGATCGAATGATGTTGGCCAAGTTACCTGGATCAATTAACACACATTTAACTCGAATTTTATGTATGAGTACAGATATTACCAGTGCGTCATTATGGGGTTGTATAATCCCTTTCGCATCCTCGTCGTTGAAAGATAAAGTTCCTTTTGGTGTGTAATCCCGAGTTCGTTTCTCCCTAGTGATGGATATTTTGGTGCGTTTCAACACCGGACCCTGAGGGGTATCGACTCCACCGATGATCAAGTTGATGATGTGTTAAGGTTCTTCTTGCCTCGTCTGTCTGTCAGAACTCCTATTCCTGAAATGAATCTTGGCTCGGTCGCTCAAGAATTCTCGAATATGTCTGTTATTGAATAGCCGGGCTACTTCCTCTCTCAATTGCTGACAATCTTACGTTCTGTGACCGTGAGTGACATGATATTTGCATATTTGGTTAGGATTCCTTTGGATTGAATCGGATTGTAGAGATCGAGGCCATTTGGTATCTTTGTTGCGCTCGATAGCTAATACAATAGTGGCAGCATCGACATTAAAGTTGTACTCGGATAGCCTCGGTGCTTCTTTATGCTGATGGGCATATTGAAGTTGCTTTTGGTTATGAACTCCCGGTTGCTTTGGCCTCGGTCATTTCTCCTTTCATTTATTATGGGGTTCTGCCCGAATCCACTGATTCTTCTATCTCCATGATATTGCTGACATCGATCCCTGTTCGATCTTGGTTCACGATCGATATATCTTTTGACTCTGTCAAGAGCTCTAACGAGATAGACGGACCCCGAAGGGGCCCCGAGCTGATCATCTTCGACTCCGATTTTCAATTGATACCGATTATGTATGTCAGCCCATGTAATAGCCGGGTATTCTATTAAGTTATGCTTTAGTTGCTGTGAAGCCATCGAGCTTCGAATATTGAGTCCCTGAGTGAAAGCTTGAATAGTCTAATCATCAGCGACCAGTGGCAGATCCATTCGTTCCATTTGAAACCAGGACACGAACTCTTTGAGCATCTCGTTATCATTTTGTTTGACTTTGAAAAGGTTCGATTTCCTGGTTTCGGGCTTGATGGCACCTGCGTGTGCCTTTACAAAAGCATCTGCAAGCATAGCAAATGAGTCAATAGAATTAAGAGGTAAGTTATGGTGGTACCATATCTTAGCTCTTTTTTATAAAGTCTCCCCAAATTTTTTCAACAGAACAGACTCGATCTCATTGTCCTCTAGGTCGTTACCTTTGATAGCACATGTATACAAGGTTACATGTTCGTTCGGGTCGGTCATTCTGTTATACTTGGGTATTTCGGGCATATGGAATTTCTCAAGGATCGACTTCGGAGCCGCGCTTGGTGGAAAAGATTTTTGCACAAACTTTCTGGAATCCAGGCCTTTTAACACTGGGGGTGCTCCTTGGATTTGGTCTACCCTAGAATTGTAGGTTTCCACCTTTTTGTCGTTTTCCTCGATCATTTTCTCCCCTGATTCTATTCGTTTTGTCAGCTCCTCGAGCATTTTTATAATTTCGAGGTTCGCCCCCAATTCATATTCATTCTACCTTCCTATGACTGATTCGTCCCAGCGATTAATTTCCCGGGAAGGACAGGGCTCAATCCTGTTCGGTACATGGCTTTGATTTTGTAACTGAGCTATCGCCGTCTGTTGAGCTTGCATCATTTCGAAGATTATTCATAGGCGGATCCCGTCCCCTTCAACGTTTTGGGGGTTTCGAGTTATTGATTGAACTCCTTATGAACGCTATTTTTGAGGTCGGTAGGCGAATCCGCATCAACAGCCACATGTGAATTAGCGTCAACACGATATGCAATCGGGATCTCGTTACCTGACGCTATGTTGTTATTTTCACCTTGGTGACTGGACTTATTGTCAATATACAGAGGTGCCGATTGAGAGTTTGACATTTCTGTATTATAGCCTGGAATCAGAGACACTTCAAAGAGCAAATGTGAAGCGGTGTGTGTGTTATGGAAATTTGTATCAAATAACTACTATTATCCTTAGCCCCACAGTTGGCGCCAAACTATTTACCCTCAAAATCGGATAACAATTGAATTTATTCGCAGTTTTAAGGATATGTGATCTAATTTGATACAAAAATGAGAAACCAAATTGAAATTAAAATTAAAGATAATGAATGCAAACCACACAAGTTGGCAGTGTTGGCTTTGTAGGTTGATTGCCCTTGGGCCAAGAAACATTGCAATCGGGGTCGGAAAAAGAAAAATCAAACAATAATCGCTAAAGAGATCAGTATGCTGCTTTTTTAATAATAAGGAATCTCCTCCGTACAAATAATTAGACCCCCCTTTTATATAATAGAGGAATCCTACTTTAGGTACAATTCTGTATAAGGTAAAAAATCTCCTGATTTGCTAATTAAGCGGTTCCATTGATTCGTGCCTAGATTCCCCCGTGATGCTCGACCTGTTATGGATATTTTGGCCTTCCGTTATTTTGGTTCGACGATCTTCCCTCGAGCATGTTCAGGGTCAGGATCGATTCTGAATCATAGGCTCAGTGTTCTCAAGGACAGACAACTAACCTCATGTTCTGCTTCGATGAAACTCGCGGTCAATCTTCAACCCTTCGTGTTCCGAGTCCGATTTGCCATGCAATAATCGAGCCCGATTTCGACCGTATACAATGGCCCATTTCTTTTTATTTAGTCATAAATTTGTTAACATTAATTTATCTATTGGCGCGGACCTTTTGGTTAGTTCTTTTTTTAGTATTTTTTAAAGCTTTCAAGAAATCTAGTTAAACCTCTAAACTTTTGAATAGGCCTATTATTAGCTTCTCAAGAGGCACGCACAATCATTTTTTGTTAAAAATGTCATCAACAAAATAGAAGCAAAATCAAAGCAGTCTAAATTGGCCTGTAACAAGCTTGATATATGAAGTAAAGCTGGAGTCTTTTTCCATCTTCGACATATATTAATTTCGTCTGGCCTCCATACGCAATAGCTATATAATGCATGAGATGATTTACTCAACCCGCCAAACCAATATCTTTATTCACTACTGTTTGATCAGCGGCTCGACTGGCAGGCAATCACTACAACATGCAGTGGCTAAGGTTTATTAATAGTATTCTAATTGTAAGTATCCAATAGAACTCTGTTGTCCATAGAAAAAGAAATTTTAATGCTAGCGCAGAGTAGCAATAAGGGCTTTCACTCTTCTCTTTGAGGACCAATTAGAACTGTCTTTTGGGCCATGGCCCACTATCATAGAAATCGTTGTCTCCTCACCATTGATCGTTAGTAATATCTTTCATTGTTTTGTGTCAGTTACCGATGTCAAATTTTAGTTCGTACTTATTATGTATTATAACCCACTTGTTCATCTTATGCCTAACTTTCTTTGTTTATTTTTTTTTTTCCGTTTTTCCTCTTCGCTTGATGAAAACAGATTTTTGCATTATTTGTTGACCGTGTCACCTCAAAACCAGATCTGGTGAACGGTTTGACCGGTCGAGATCCGGCTTCCCTAGTGTTGGAGATATGGGTAGCCGGTGCTTTTGTATTTTTCATTTTCAAGATTGTACAAAAGTGTATTAGGCGCAGCTCCCCTAATAGACTTCAAACAATTACCGAAAGAACAGTCGTACTGTTTCCTTATTTAGAACAGTCGGTCTTAAACGGAATAACCTTTAGGGTTCGTTTAGTAGGTCGTACTAAGTAAAATAATCTCTGTATAAAAATTTAATCCGTTCAATATAATATTTGGTTGCTCAATTCAATTTATGCATACCTAATACATGGATTACTTATACCTCATAGGAGGGCTTAGCTAATACCAAGGAAATCAAGAGATTACTAATCCCTGCATTAACTATACCTGGATAAGACCCTAAAATTACTAAACCGCCCCTCAAACTCTTTTCCTAAATTTTTTTATATACAGAAAGAAGAATATTCAAGGGTATAATGGTAAAGAAAATTTATTACAGTTTTAAACCAAACACACGCTTAGATTATACATTGCATAGCTAATTTTTAATACAATGAACCAAACACTTGATAAAAAATAATTCCAGCATTACAATCCCTGCATAACTAATACCTGCATTATTAATCCCTACATTACTAATCCTTACATTACTTGTGTTCGTACCAAACGACCTCTTAATGATACCACGTGTCAAATTTGTCAGTCCGAATTTAAACAAACTGAGCATGTACGAGTGCTCCCGTGCCATCACGGGTTTCATCACGAATGCGTAACAACTTGGATGGCTCGAGAGCTTACTTGTCCAATTTGTCGCCGCGATTACAGTCGTATTGTAGCTCAATAGTTTAAATTTTGACAAATTTGTCTTGTAATAGTTATTAGATAATTCTTTACCTTATGACACTATATGCAGTTGTACTTGTACAGTATAATGAATATTATAGTCAAAGCGGTGTAAATATTATTGAGCTACAAGTACAAAAAATTGGGCATGATTAGTATAAATATACGGCTTGCAGTAGAGCACGTTAAATAGAAAAAATAGCAGTCCAGCAGTAGCTATTTTTTTAATCTTACCCATACTGACTCACCAACTTACGGTAATACTAATATAATTCGATGTAGCAACACAGTTTGAACTTATTGAAATATTGACTATCTTTGACTTTCTTTTTTTAAACCTTTTGGTAAAAGAAGTTATGAGGTTCAATCTTGTCACTGGGTTGCAGAAAAAGTAGGCATAATATAAGCACGTGAGGATGGAGAGACGACTAAGGCAATGAGAATTAGCTATCCAGTTAGGCTTCGTTTTTCACACAATCTTTATATATACACAATCTATCTGTAGTGAATAACATGGAAGATTAGATTGTATTTAACGAACTAAATCGAGAAATTACAATAGGAAAACTAAGCAATGAAACGGTAACAAAGAAAGGTGATGAGAGGATTCAGATTCTTCACAACAATTCGCATAACTCTACTCATACTACAGAAAACTACGTCAGTTATATTATATAGAAACTATGTTTCCTTTACTTTGTCAGTAGCTTATCAACACCTTTTAGGGTAAGTTACACATTTGGTCAGTCCCAAAATAAGTATATTTGCTAGGCAAATATATAAAAACATATGTATAAAATATGTATATTATACGTTTATACATAAAAAGGTATATATTTTGTCGGTTATTATATTGACGAGTGCTATATAGTGTAGCTTTCCCACCTTTTATCAACCTGGATCCCAGAAATAGTCAAAATAACATTTTAGTGGGCCCAATTACTTCAACGTGGTCTGGCCCGTTTAGCCTATTCACAACACTCTTTGTTTTGGGTTTCCGACTCCAAAACACCAGAGCATGGACAGAAACATAATCAAGACTAATGCTAACACTCTATGGCAAATGAATCCAACTGTTGATCAACTGCGCCTTTGAAATTAAATGTCATCATATAAATGCCTGACGGATGTAAGAAACTCATGCAATAAGCTACAAAGAAGAGTGAGGTAGATTTTCAGAGAGGAAACCAAGGTTTTCGTTAAGGATGTTCAAATTAAATTATTTTTTTAATGAATGCGCGCACCAAAATTTTTAAATTAAATTACATATATTTAGGTAAACTATAAAATATTTCTCCATTAAATATTCAAAATAAATTATAAGATATCTTATTTAGAAGAATAATCGCACTACACAAATCATTAATCGAACACAAGAAAATAAATGATAAAAGAGCAACCACTGATGTCCCAATAGTTCCAGCTTATAGTACTTTGATTTCATCTACTCATTTATATTGCCCGCGAGTAGGCAAAGACAGATTTTCAAGCTCCCTTTTGTGTTGGATTTTTAAAACGAAAAATGTCCTGAAATACCCCTCTATTATTAGAAATTATTTAAAATTAACACCTGTTATGCTATTGGCTCAGAAAATTGAAGTCTCCACTATATTAGTATTGAAGCAAATATACCCCTAACTCAATCAGGAGACGGAATGTGATATCTAAATTAAAACGAAAGGAGTATCATGTGAAAAGATGAGAGCAAACTTATAATACCTAATTCAACGTATACACGAAATTTTATCTTTAAAGGTAAAATTCACGAAGAAGCACGCAGTGCATGCCATCTAATTAAAGAATGAGAGAATAATCAATATGAATCCGAGACGAAAGAAAAAATAGAGGATATAGAACAAAAACGATGAAAATTTTCTTTTTTCCAGTGAAGTTTGATCTTTCCAACAAACATCTTGTTGTGGCTTACCATAAAGCCATTCCACGCACTTAATTTTCACTAAGAAGCACATATTTTTTATGTCAGCATTTCGTGTCTAAGAAGTATAGTGTAAGCATAAATTAAGTGTTCAATAGATCATATATTTAATTTAGGTGTTTAGATTAAAAAAAATAAACAACTTTAAAGGATCGTCTCTGTATTTGACCTTTTGAGTTTGTTGGAAGGAGGGTTCTGAAAAGAGAATGAGAGTGAGAAGAATAAAAAGAGAGGAATAAACAATTTAATTCTATCTTACAAAATTACAAGTAAATACTATTAAAAAGGTTTCTATACTTGGCTGCAAATATCGAAAAAACAAAACAATACTATAAAACTGTGGTTTCCAACCCCAAAAAACCAATCAAAAAGCCGGCCAACAATACCACTTCGACCGGTTTTTGTAAAAAAAATTAATAATATTTTGTCAGTTAGTCGATTGCGTCGATCGATTTTTATACCGATTATTCTTTTTCTATACATTCAATTTGATGGATAATCCTTCAAAATCGACCGCATTCGGTTAATTTTTTTAGCCGCGTATTTTTGGAGTAAAGTCACCTAGCAATGTCAAGTGTTTGTGTTTTTCAAGGAAATGCTAAAAGCTGGTACCGGATCTGCGACATAAAATTGTAAATTCATCAAGAGTTGCTGAGACGTTCTTTAGACATTGAAAATAAATATTGTCATAATAGTTGTATTACAAGACTTAGATTTGTGCTCTCTCACCGGGTCCCCCATAAAGAACAAAAGGAAAGGCTTGGTATCATCCCAAAGTGGTTTAAAGAAAACCTTATACATATTGGGATTATCGGCACGTGTAATCACTTTATTTACTTCAAACGTCTTTCCTTCTTCGTTTAAAACTGTAAGTTTTGTACAATACGCATCATAAACACTGTCTTTGATGTGAAAAAAGCTTGAACCCATAGGAGGTTCAGGTACACCTGGTGGGATTATATACCACTCCTCCCCATTCAACGTTCGTAGCAAAACTTGTAAGGCCAGTAAAGATTCTTTGCGGCCAAAAATCAACTTGTTTATAGTCCTTGTCCATTGAAAGCAATCAGTTTCCGTTGGCTAGATCCTTAAATTTTTAAAAGAAAATGTCAGGTGTCAATATAATTACGGATTTCAAATGATAACCCTAAACTTGTACAAACTTGATAAAATCCTAAATAAGAAAAAAAAAAAAAAAAGATATACCCGATCAATGTACATTTTTCTTCACAAATAGCCCCTCCGCGTTGTGAAAGATAATCCTCGAATGACATATGATACATGAATTCTTGCAAATTGAGACAAATTATTAAACTAAAAGATACACTAGTTTCATGAACTCAAGAAAAATCATCAAGGTACATAAGTTACCTGTAAGTGTATAAAAAGCCTAATTTTGGAATCCCCATATAAAGTTGGGTCCACCTAAAAAAAGAAGTAGAAATATCATGATATCGAGTATGCGTTAACTCATAAATTAAGTTTCTAATTTACATTTTAGAGGTAAAATATTAATTCAATCCTTGCAACATCTCATTATTTCATGAAACAATTAGATTATGGACAAAAAGATCACGCTAAACTTACTTTCCAACTAACTTGTAAGATATTTGAGTTATTTTGAATTTTTAATCGGCACGCACTATGTTGCTGAGCTTCAATATGAGAATTAACAAATTAGTTGTCATTTCAGCTCCCGCAAACTTATTATTTGGATTATTTAAAACTTGAGCTATTGCAAGCTGAATAGGAAAAAAAGAAATTATTTACTCACATGGAGTATCCCAATTAACTTATCTATATTCATCGACACCATAAGTTTTTCTTTCTTTTCTTAACACAAGTGAAGCAGACGACAAAAGGCCAATTCCTAAATTCCAAACTTATTTAACTTTATTTACATCAAGTAAGGCAATTTCAAAAAGGCCAAGGCAAAGAACTTGGCAGCACAAATTGACATTTCGACCCCCAAATTAGACTATAAGAATAAGAAAAACTTATTCCATTTGTTATTTCAAATTCACTTAAAAGAAACGTATAACTGTATAAGAAAAACAATCAGCTGGAAATGACCGTTATTTTGATGTGTGGGGGAGGCTTTATGTGGTAAGCACGTTCACCTTTCAGTTGATAGATCAAGAATTGAGTTACTATGAAGGGTAAGTAAGAAACTACTGTTAATCCTTATTGAGTTACTGGTTGTTTGTTTAGTTATTTGATCAACATAAAATAAATACTCCCTTCTTTCCGGTTTATGTAAACTTTTCCAAGCATGAGGGTTAAATTAATTAATTGTTTATGTGACAAACATAATTTTTTACAATTTTAAAATAAAATTACATATTTAGAAATTACATAAAAAATAGTATAAGTCATAATAATTAATATTGTATACGGTCGAAGTCGGGCCCATCTATATGTGGTCGAAATCGGGCTCGACTTTATATGGTTAACATCGAGTTCAACTAATTGCACGACAGATCGGGTTCGGAATGTGTAGGGTCGAAGATCGAACCCGAGCTTCACTGAAGCGGAACACGAAGCCAGAGTGTCCAACCTCGAGAACACCGAGCCTGTGGTCCGAAATCGATCCTGACTCCGAAAATATCCGAGGGAAGATCATTAAACCTAAATGACGGAAAACCGAAATATCCGTAATGGGACGAACATCGCGGCAGGAATCTCGGCACAAATCAATAGAACCGCTTAATTAGCAAATCAAGAGATCTTTACGTTGTGCGGAGATTTTTACCTTATATAAAGTTGCACCAGATGTACGATCTCCCCACTATATAAAGGGAGAGTTAAATTATTTACCGGGCACCTTTTCACAAATCATCAATAAAAAGAAAAAATAGTGATATATTACTCTCTAGAATTATTTTATCGTTAACTTGTTTCAATTTCCATTATAATCAGTTTCTGCCCAAGAAGGATCAGCCAACGGCCAAGAGTGTCTAACTCGGGTGGTTTGCGTTCTTTTCATTTATCTCTTAATTTTAACTTTCATTATATTATTCGTCATTTGTATCAAAGTAGGCCACGTATCCTTAAAACCATGTGTAAATTCAATTGTTATCCGAAATTTAGGGTAAACAGTTTGGCGCCCACCGTGGGGCTAAGGATAATAGTGGATATTTGATACAACTTTTCGTCACACACATTGTTTCACACTTGCTCTTTGAAGTGTTTCTGATTCCAGGTTGCAAGATAGATATGTCAAACTCTCAATCGGCATCTCTGTACATTGTTAACGAGTTCGATCATCAAGGTGAAAATAATAACATAGCGCCTGGTGAAGAAATTCCAATTGATGCTAATTCACAAGTGGCAGTCGATGCAGATAAGCTTATTGGCCCCTCAAATAGCATTCATAGGGGAGTCCGATCGGTGACACAAAATCCCCAAAACGACAAAAGGGACGGGATCAGCCTCCGGATGATGTTCGAAATGTTGCAAGCCCAACAGGCAGCGATAGCTCAGTTACAAAACCGAAGCCAAATCTCAAACAGGGTTGAGCCTGGCCCTTCTCGGGAAATTACCCATAAGGATGGATCGGTTGTAGGAAGGTTGAATGAGTGTGAATCAGGGGCAAACCCTGAAATTATGAAGATGCTCGAAGAACTGACTAAACGAATAGAATTTGGGGAGAAGAAAATCGAGGCAAATAACAAGAAGGTGGAAACCTACAACTCCAGGGTGGATCAAATCCCAGGGGCACCCCCAGTATTAAAAGGCCTAGATTCTAAAAAGTTCGTGCAAAAACCTTTTCCACCGAGCGCGGCTCCGAAACCGATACACAAAAAATTTCGTATGCCAGAAATCACCAAATACAACGCAACGACTGACCCGAATGAGCATGTAACCGCATATACATGCGCTATCAAAGGGAACGACCTGGAGGATGACGAGATCGAATACGTTCTGTTGAAAAAATTTGGGAAAACCCTGTCGAAAGGAGCCATGATATGGTATCACAACTCACCCCCTAATTCTATTGACTCGTTTGCTATGCTTGCAAATTCTTTTGTAAAGGCACACGCAAGCGCTATCAAGGTCGAAACGCGAAAATCAGACCTTTTCAAAGTCAGGCAGAAGGATAACGAGATGCTCAGAGAGTTCGTGTCCCGGTTCCAAATGGAACAGATGGATCTGCCACTGGTCATAAACGATTGGGCTGCTCAAGTTTTCACTCAAGGGCTCAATGTTCGAAGCTCAGCGGCTTCGCAACAACTAAAATAGAACTTAATAGAGTACCCTGCCGTTACATGGGCTGACGTACATAACCGGTACCAGTAAAAAATCAGAGTCGAAGACGATCAGCTCGGAGCCCCTCCGGGATTCATTTATCCCGTTAGAGCTTATGATAAAATCCGAAGGAAAATTTATCGCGAACCGAGATCGAGTAGAGATCGACATTAGCCGTATCACGAGGACAAAAAAATCAGCGTATCCGGGCAAAACTCTCCAAGACATGAAAGGAGAAATGACCGAGGTCAGAATAGCCGGGGGCTCGTGACCAAAAGCAATTTCGAAAGGCCCATCGGGCATAAAGAAGCACCTCGATTATTGGAGTATAATTTTAATGTTGATGCTACCGCTATTGTGTCTGCTATCGGTCGCATCAAAGATACTAAATGTCCTCGACCATTGCAATCCGATCCGAACCAAAGGGATCCTAATATATATGCAAATATCACGTCACTCACGGTCATAAAACGGAAGACTGTCGGCAACTGAGTGAAGAAGTGGCCCGGCTACTCAATAACGGATACCTTCGATAATTATCGAGCGACCGAGCAAAAAATCACTTCGGAAACAGGAACAAACAGACAGGCCAGGAACCTCAACATACAATTAACATGATTATCGGTGGAGTCGATACCCCTCAAGGGCCGATGTTGAAGCATACCAAAATATCCATTATTTGGGAAAAGCGCACTCAGGATTACACGTCAGAGGGGACTTTATTTTTTAACGACGAGGATGCGGAAGGAATTGTACAACCCCACAATGACGCACTGGTAATATCTGTACATATACATAAAGTTAGAGTAAAATGTATATTAATCGATCCAGGTAGCTCGGCCAATATAATTCGATCGTGGGTAGTGGAGCAACTCGGCCTGTTAGACCGGATCGTTCCTATAGTCCGAGTACTTAACGGGTTCAATATGGCATGTGATACCACCAAGGGTGAGATAACGTTGCCAATAAATACTGCTGGGACCATTTGAGAAACAAGGTTCTGTCTGATCGGAGGGGACATGAGATACAATGCTCTGTTCGGAAGGCCATGAATTCATGACATGAGGACGGTACCTTCAACATTACACCAGGTGTTGAAATTTACGACGCTCGATGGAGTTAAAACAGTTTACGAGGAGCAACCAGC
Source organism: Nicotiana obtusifolia (assembly GCA_002018475.1). Taxonomy (NCBI): domain Eukaryota; kingdom Viridiplantae; phylum Streptophyta; class Magnoliopsida; order Solanales; family Solanaceae; genus Nicotiana; species Nicotiana obtusifolia. The sequence goes on from MCJB01030979.1 coordinate 68,995, forward strand.
TGCGAAAGCGGTGGAAGAAATGACACCAACAGCAACGGTTCCTAAACAAGAGGTCGAGAGCAAGACAAAATAGCAATCACAGATATCATCTTCGGCAAATGTGGATAAACAAGCATATGTAGAGGATGATGATTATGGAATTCTCAGATCTTTCATCACCCCCGACGATTCCGACGCTAGCAAATCGACTGTCAAGGAACGGAACAAGTCACACTGCGAGAAGACTTGCCCGAACAAAAGGTATACCTAGGCTCAGGCTCAGGCTCAGGTTGAGCTCCGAGCTTAGGACAAAACTTATTCGATTCCTTACAACTAATGAAGACTGCTTCGCTTGGTCCTACCTTGATATAACAGGTATACCATCAGAGATAACCACTCACAAGCTAAGCCTGGATTCGAAGTTCTATCCAATCAAACAAAAAAGGGGGCCTCAATCCGAAATCAAACATGCATTCATCAAGGATAAGGTAACTAAACTTCTAAAGATAGGGTCTATTCGGGAGGTTAAATACCCAGATTGGTTGGCAAACGTAGTGGTAGTCCCTAAACAAGAGAATAAATTAAGAATATGTGTAGATTATAAAGACTTGAATAAAGCATGCCCAAAAGACTCTTTTCCCTTACCCAACATCGATCGCATGATCAATGCTACTACCGGCCATGAAAACCTTAGTTTTCTCGACGCATACTCCGGCTACAACCAAATATGGATAGACCCAGGTGATCAGGAAAAAACTTCCTTCATCACTAAATATGGCACATACTGTCACAATGTAATGCCATATGGTTAAAAAATGCTGGAGCCATATACCAACGCTTAGTAAACAGAATATTCGAGAAACAACTAGGAAAGACAATGGAGGTTTATATTGATGACATGTTAGTTAAATACCTATGAGTAGAGGACCATTTAAACCATTTGCAGGAAACATTCAGTGTATTGAAGCAGTACAACATGAAGTTAAAGGAAGATGTTATGATTACTTGAAATTTTAAAGTACATAACAAAGGACATCGAATAGAGCTTGTCGGAATATACCCGATTCCGTGCCTGTTGAGCTTCATTGAACAAGCAGGGCGCATCCACCTCGTTCATTTTTGCCTGATCCTCCTCGGTCACCAAGCACCAAAGATAACTGGCCACCCCGACGGGGGCAGAAAGAACCCGGGCATCCTTGGGAATGGTCAAAGATATGGATCATTTTCGATCAGGGTAAACGCTCGGTGGGGGAAATCGATCGACCAATTTTGGACTGAAGAAAATCCCGCTTGTATCGGTGGATGAGCTCTTCCTCGGTATCTCTAAATTACCGAGCCCAAGAACATCTTCCGCGGACGCCGAATCCATACCATCGAAAAAACCACGGAAAGGGTCTTTCGATCTATGGTCTCCGTTCGGCGAACGTTCTTTTGCCATTTGGGCCTCGTTGAACGTTGATTCCTAGAAAGAGGGTGAATCAACCATCTCAATCGGACCCAAGACTCCCAGCGGTGCTCTCCTCATATCTGGGGAAGCCCCAGTTCTTGTCTCCATCTCGAGTACCCCAACTTGGCGAAGATCCGCTATACTAACCCCTGGTTTGGAGACCCCTCGCCCTTCAGATTGTGGCGGCACGCTAGCCACAAGGTCAAAATCCTCTTCCTTCTCCTCGGACTCATCCCTCAATCGACGTAGCGAGTCCGAAGATAATACTCGATCACTAGCACTCCCCTTGGGCTTACGAGCCAATCTTTTCCTCGGTCTCTTCTTTCCAAGGTCTGAGGAACTTGGGGCCTCCTTTCTTTTATTCTCGTTATCCTGCTTCGAAACAGGGGACTCGCTGGGACATCATCGCCTACGTTTGGAGGTCTCATCTCAACATCCTTTGCTAAACCTGCAAAAGAAAGGCAAAAAAATTTAGAAATCGATAGCATAAAGAATTAAGCTCGAATGTAACTTATCTCACCATGAAGACGGGCCTTCCACTGGCCTTTCGAAAGCTCGTGCCATGCGCGCTCGGAACATGGTCTTTGGGATACGATCCCCTCGACCCATTCTTTGAGATAAGGAATTGCATCCGGCATTCGAGAAACAGCTGCGCCATAAGAAAATTGATAAGAGGAAGGGCGAAAGGGAGAATGGTAAGCAAATTGATAAGCAAGGTTACACTTACGCTTCATATTCCATTTCTCCGGGAATGGCATATCCTCGGCCGGGATTAGATCTGATGTTTTCACTCGAACAAATCAACCCAGCCAACCTCGATCCCGATCCTCATTAATACTCGAGAACGGGGCTTTGCTTGCCCGACGAGCAAGTTTTATCAACCCCCCTTGGTAAAGTCGGGGACCGTACAAACGCATGAGATGATCGACGGTGAAAGGATACCCCTCGATCTTGTCTACAAAAAAACGGAGAAGGATGATTATCCTCCAGAAAGAAGGATGAATTAGGCCCAGGGTCACCTCGTACCTTTTACAAAAAAGCAATAATGACCGAGGTCCGAAGGGCCCAACGTGAAGGGATAAGTGTAAACACTTAAAAAAAACCCTCCACGTGGGTAGTGATTGCTTCTTCAGGCGCAGGAACCACCACACACTTGTCGACCCAGTTACAGTCTTCCTTGACTTTATCGAGAAATCTGTCGGTGATTGAACAGATGTATCTCGTGACCAGTTCGCATCGGCCGGGTATTGAGGAAGCTTTATCGACCATGAAATCAGCTCCGATTGAACACCCAGTTGGTACAAACGCCTTCAGAGGGGGCTCCGGTATAGATTCCTCAATGACGACAGGCGAAACGTCTTTAGCAGGTTAAGAAGAAGAGGGAGTTTGTCTTTGGGGAACGGATTTCGAAGTCTTTGCCATTATTTTTGAATAGATGAAGAAATAAAAAGATACAGATGCGAAGAAAATATAATCTGAAGATAGCTTGCGAAATATTTTTAGAAAACTAGAAGGCAGGAGGTCTTAAAGATAAGAACGATGTAGTTTTTACAAAAAAGCACAAACATTTGAACACAAAGAGTGAATGAGGGTATTCGTAGTCTCTCAAAACGGCGGTTCGCATCCCAAAGCGGCAGAATGCCGACTAACACACATTTAATGCTTTAAAGGGCTTTTCTGATGGGACGTTTTTAATTTTCCTATCGCGTATGCCATAAGTTCATCGTCACTTATCAGAGTGAGAATCGTAATCTAGTATGGTGAGAATTTGAGGCTCATATCGTTTTTGATTGTTACTCTCCAAGAAATGAGGGGACTATCTGTATACGGTCGAAGTCGGGCCCATCTATACATGGTCAAAATCGGGCTCGACTCTATATAGTCAACATCGAGTTCAACTGTTGCACGACAGATCGGGTTCGGAATGCGTAGGGTCAAAGATCGAACCCGAGCTTCATCGAAGCGGAATATGAATCCAGAGTGTCCAACCTCGAGAACACCGAGCCCGTGGTCCGAAATCAATCTTGACTCCAAAAATGACCGAGGGAAGATCATTAAACCTAAATGATGGAAAGCCAGAATATCCGCAATGGGACAAACATCGCGGCGGGAATCTCGGCAAAAATAAATAGACCCGCTTAATTAGCAAATCAAGAGAATTTTTACCTTGTATGGAGATTCTGACCCTGTATAGAGTTGCACCAGATGTATGACCTCCCTACTATATAAAGGGAGGGTTGAATTATTTGTGGGACACTTCCCCATCATCAATAAAGAGAAAAATAGTGGTATATTGCTCTCTTGAATTATTTTATCAGTAACTTGTTCCAATTTCCATTATAATCAGTTCTTGCCCAAGAAGGACCAGCCAACGACCAAGAGTATCTAACTCGGGTGGTTTGCGTTCTTTCCATTTATCTCTTAATTTTAACTTCCATTATATTATTCATCATTTGTATCAAATTAGGCCACGTATCCTTAAAATCATGTATAAATTCAATTGTTATTCGAAATTTAGAGTAAATAGAGGGAGTACTATTTTATTTCTTGTTTACCCTATTACGATTGCAACGCCAAATTATGTTATAATTTCTTCAAATACTCTTAAAATATGTCTAATTAAACAGAAATAATAACTTGTACTCCCTCCTTAGAATCAAGTTCAAAAGAGAAAGAATTTAAAATAAATAAATTGTGGTCTAAATACTCATAGATATTTTATGGCTATAAATTATCATATTAAAGATAAAACGGAATATGTAACATAAAACTATTATTAAATATAGAATGTATTATTTCTTTTGCAGCAGACTAAAAGGGAAAGGTATCTCATAAATGGGACGGACGCATACTACTTTTGTATGGTTTTTTTAGATATTTTTAAAAAATCTGATTGAGCTAGAAAATCAACCATTTTGACTCTAATATGTCAAAATCTATCATTTTTACATGGAAAAAGTATATCCATGATAAAGGAATAAAATATAAAACAGTGATAAAAAAACTAGTTGAACAAATAAATATTAAATAAATAGTATTTTAAAATTTTTGAATGTATTGAATATGCATGAAAATAATGAACAAAACATTTTTCAAAATAAAAAGAGAATGTGATATAAATTGTACGGATGGGGTAGCTAGGATGGATACAGTGCCGCGTAGATTTGTTATTAGCATAGTGCCAAATGGAATCACTGACAAGAGGTGTGACGTGTGAGGTGATTAATTAAGCATTAAGCATGGTTGGCTGCTATTAGCAAATATTCTACAGCTCCTATTACGTACGCAGCTTATTAGCTGCGCAATTGACTTTAACTAGGTTGCCAATGCATTTTGTTATTAAAATCACATTACGGATACACTTCAATTGTTAAGGACTTAAAGAAGAAAAGGAAAAACATTTTCCCTCCTCAAACACGCATTCACTATGCCGACAATTATTTAAAGTTTCCAATAATGTTATCTACAATTACAAGTAAACTGGATTTCTTTATCACGTTCGATATATTGTAGTCTGGTAAAATAATCAGCCGACTTTCTTTAATAATATTCAGCCTTAGATTTATGTGAGTTTACAAAAAGAATTCCCAATTGCGATACGAACAATAAATAAATAAGAAGAAACCAATTAATTTATGTGTCATTATTCCAAATTGACTCATAATCTCTAAGGGATGCATTTACTTTGTTGACCTCTAGGCGAATTCTTAAATTGCAAAAATAATTATTTTAAAATTAGTAATTTCAAAATGATGATTAGGCACTCCACGTAGTTATTTATTTATTTTTTTTGTCACTGATTTTCTCTTAAGATACTTATTTCGTGGTTTTACTTGTTAGAGATTTAGAATTTTAGACTAAAATAGATGCTATAAAGCGTTAAAAGTAAATCTGAATTTTCAGCTTTGACTTCTAGCTGATATTTGTTCATTTTTCAAGTTGCTCAAATAAAAGGCCAAAAAGAGGGAGAGACGAAGAGGGACAGAGAGAGCGAGAGGAGCAACGGTAAGCCTAGAATCATAGAGGAAATTCAAAAAAAAAAAACAAAAACTCAGCTTGGTGAAGTGGACCAACTTCTAAATTAAATTATCGATAAATAATCTTCTAGTGATGGATTAAGTGAGACATGTTTCACATTTAAACCATTAGTGTTGCAAGCGCCTACTAGGAGGTGTCTCGTCACAATTTTAAATAATTTAGTTGATTAATTTGTCAAAAATAAACTAAAATTCCTTAAATTAATAAGTTGAGGGTTTTTATATTATTTGGCTTTCCTTCATATGCTGTAAGTAATTGATTGTTAAACGGATAGAAAACTTGGGTTGTTGTGTACTTATCCACTAGGCACTAGCACTATATGCACCTCATTTCCCGATCTAATGCTTCTCTACGATAAAAATAGTCAACTACGATGGCTAGAATAACTTAAGACTTACCGATCTGAATATTGATGGGATAAAAATAAATTGTACAAGAAATATAGGTCATAATCTAATATGCTAATATTTTTGTATTAGTCAAAAATGGATTGGATGATTGATTGATCAACTGATTGAGTTATTATGCAACTGCATACATTCTATCGATCACTTACATAAATAGTCATTTGATATATTTACTTAATTTTCTTTAGAAATTATCTAATTATCGTTTTTAAACACTCAAAACCTCTAACGGGTTAGTTGAATTCCCATTTTTGTACCAGCTTCATTACCAATCTTTTGCCAAACACTACATCCACCTCCCAACATTAAAATAAATCAAAGTAAGAAGTGCTGATAGAGTAAACATGGTTTTCAAGTTATTAGTTATGATGCTGTCAATTTTCAGGGATGAGGGACCATTGTTGAGAATAATGGTGTTCAAACCTGGAGTATTCGGCAAAGTTCAACTCAAATTTGGACTAGTTCACATAATACAAGCCTAAATTTGACTCATTTTCTTTGTCAAAGAGCCTCATGTCTTGCAAAGTTATACCTTAAGCCAATAAGCTCATAGCTAGCCTAATTTTATAATTGTAAGTTGGGGTTTATATAGGTTGGGTTTGGTTCGGGTTTTTCAATTGTCAGACTAATTATGTTGGATTATTAAATTTTAAAATCAAACCAAACCAAACCAATACAAGTCGATTTTTTTCTTCTCAATTTTTCTTGGATTTTTCGAGTTTTCGGATTTTTTCAATTTTTTTTTCATAAAGTCTTCATAACACAAAACAAAGAATTTGCGCTCCAAATATTTCTTAATCCTAGTAAGACATAACTATATAAGGCGTTTATCAAGAAAATAACGTAAAATATGAGATGAGCCATGCATGGTATATATTAAAATATTCAACAAATAAAGATAATAAAATCACATACAACAAATATTATTAATAAGTCATAATAAAAATAAACATAATCTAAAATTACTAAGTAGCTTAAATAAGTACGACTAATAAGTACTATTATTTATATGACTAAATAATAAAAAAATAAGTTATGCATTTTATCTAAATTATAGAAAAACTAAAAAAATAGATATCCAACACGATTGTCATTCTGATTACAATTGAATTGAACGTCTTTTGTTGGCATTAATATCGATTTGATTTTGGTTTGGGATTTATTTTAGTTACTAACATTTATGGACTATAAAATTTATTGGAGCATTCAAAAAATATAAGTCAAAACATAAAATAATACGTTAAAAGATAAAATTATGAAAAAAATTTAAGAAATATTTATAAACTATACTGCAATAAATATTTTCATTTAGTGAATATATTTAAAACTTCTATACATGTAACATCGAGTTGGTTTGGTTTCTGTCTAATTTTTTTAAGTTAAAACCAAATCAAATCAATTATGGTCGGGTTTTTTTTTTCCTACACCAAACCAAACCAAATCAAACTATAGTCGAAGTCTTTTTTCTCGGTTTTACTCGGATTATCGATTTGGTGTGGTCTGTCAGTTTCCTTTATACACCCCTAATTGTAAGGCTAGACATGATCCCAATTATTAAGAAATATCAAGATCATTTTCCAAAATTTTGGAGTAAACTTGAACCTTTCTCTTAGAGATGAAACCATAGATAGTTCTTTGCGACATAAATATTCTAAACATTACTCGAGCAATATTTTTTTTTTTTAACATTTATCTTTCAACCAGAGAAAGAAAACATCAAAAAGTTTCTCACTTTCTATATTATTATCATTTCTTTCATTATTTTTTTCTCTTTCTTAGCCAAGTTTCAAAATAAAGGGCTGTCTTAAACCACCATTGATATGCATCAATTTTTTTGTGGATGACCAGTACTTCAAGATAAGTACATAAATTTTGAAGTAAATTGATTCTCACGACTCAATTTTTACGATAGGTCGCGATAGCGTCCAATGTTACCGTTAGACAAGCAAACAATAAGCTATCAATTTAATTATTCATCGTATTATTTTTAAAATCATAAATTTCATTAAATAAAGAATTAATGCATTGGAAATCATGGATACATACAACATTAGTAAGATCTTAAATAAAAAGGTGACAATATTAAACAAAACCATAAGAATATCCCAAAACCCGGTGTCACAAGTGCATGAGCATCTACTAGGAAGTACAATACCAATACAATATCTGTCTGGAATGTAAAATAGACAAGATAACATAAATGAATATGATGGATACTCTTTGACCAGCGGATCGTATCATGGATGCAGCTCACCGTAAAGTCCCTCAATAGTTGTGCCCTTACGCCCAAATAACAGAAGTATAGCATGAGTTCGTAAATCAACGCATACCCAGTGAGTATCTAGTCTAACCCCGGAGAGTAGTGACGATGGGTCGACATCGTTACTTATTAGTGATCCAATAAATCAATATATTAAATTATAAATGAATATGAAACACAACAACAATAATGAGGTAAGAACTGTAACTAACAAAAATACTCTAACGTTTTGACAATATAAATTTCTCAAATCTCATATACTATCTTAATAGATAAGAAATATCAAGTGCTATCTCAAACAGATAAGGAATATCATATAAATTCTAGGTCTCAATCAAAGGGGAATCTCATGAATATTCGGACTCCTAGCGATATTGCGCACGAGTTATGACGAGGTCGTACGGTCCGATCCAAAATAATGTATACACTACCGAAAGTCAACCGGCGCGAACTATAGATGCATCTCAAATATAGTGCTGAGGCGTTCGGCCCGATCCACAGGAAGAGAAGAAACTTATCGAATTACGAGCCATATATTTGCAACACAATAACAGGAACATAAAGTAAGCATAATTGTTACCAACAATTAAATATCCCGCCAAACAATTCAAGGTAATGAGGTTTGTCCTAACATGATCTCTAATCAAATTACATTTACAAGATTTTGGTAATTAAATAACAAGTTGAATTCAGGTAATACAAATATCGCATGAAAAAGCCTTAAGTACCCGGACATAAGCATGAATTTAGTTATGTACACACTCTTGTCACCTCGTACGTACGTGGCTATCGCGACAAGTAGCACATAACAAATTAACACCTACGAGGTAGTTTCCCCCTCACAAGGTTAGACAAGAGACTTACCTCGCTTTAAAACTCCATAACCGGTTCCAACGCCTCTCTAACACCTCATACCGATGCCGAAAGATCCAAAACTAATCAAACAATGTTCATACCAATCAAAATATACTCCAATACTCGTAATTTAATAATTTATAACAATTCCCAAATCCACTCGAAAAGTCAATAAAGTCAACCCCCCAGGCCCAATTTGCAAAGAACAAATCAAAACCGGCAACCAGCGGCAGCAATTCGTTCAAACTTGGTCCGAAACCATCCCAAAATACACCTGAGGCCCCGGACCCCATCCAATCACACCAACAAGTCCCAATACCTTATTGAAACTTATCCAAAGGCTTAAAACGCCCGAATAATATTAAAATCATGAGTCGATGATCAAAATCCTTCTTTTAACTTTCAAATATTCAAACTTTGACGAACGCGTTCGAATCACACTTAAATATTCCGGAATGATGCCAAATTTTACATACAAGTCAGAAACCACGACACGAACCTATTCCAAAGTTTGACATCCAAAACGGACATCAATAACACTAAAGTCCACTTCATATCAAACTTAGAAAATTTTAAAATCTTCAAAATGTGAACTTTCCACAATAAGCGTCGAAACGCTTCGGACCATCCGATGCTCAACCAGAACATACGCCTAAGTCCAAAATCATCATCCGAACCTATTGGAACCTTTAAATCCCTATTTCGAGGTCATTTACTCAAAAGTCAAAATTTGGTCAACTCTTTCAAATTAAAGCTTCCGAATTAAGAATTTTTCTTCCAAATCAACTCTAAACTTCCTGAAATTCAAATCCGACTACACGTACAAGTAATACATAACATGAATCTACTCAAAGCCTCAAACCGTTGAACGACGCGCTAGAGCTCAAAATGACCGGTCGGGTCACTAATTCTCCCCCACTTAAACACACATTCATCCTCAAACATGCCAAAAACTGTTCCAGAGTTGTCCAAAATTACTATTTAACACCTCGTGCACCTACCCGTGCCAACCCATATAAGGACATTAGCTTAAGCGAGACTGAAAATTCTTCCTACTACCTTAGCCCACAAGTCTTAGAACCAAATTCCAACATCTGGAATTCTCTACCAAGTTTGATTCTAACATACAAATATTGTATCAATCTCCACACGTTGAACCAAAACATGATCATGCACCCATGCTGAAATCACACAATATACCGCATAATTCGTATGCTCGTAACAACATCCTCTAAATGCAATAGCTGCAAATTCACGAATCTGATGCCTATAGTATTATACCTCATAGCACATATGAGCCCAGTTCTAACCCTCACAATATTGCCATGATGAAAAAGATGTGTAGAAACTCATAACCAAACGCCAAACCAATAACCCATGGAGTCTCTCTGCTTGACAATAACAATTTCCTCATTTTAAACTGATTAGTGACATTTTTCCTCTAATATACATTATATAATCCGATTGCACTGATTTCAGATCCAACAACCTCATCTCATACAGTACAAGTTGCTTGGAAAATAAGCCACCTCAAACACCGTCTAAAATCTCATATGACACCATCAATGCGCCAATAAGATACAACTTGAACATGACCAATAAGGAAAAACGAACTCTAGTAAAGAGCTACCCAGCCCGCATAACATTCAAATCCACCAGAAAATGCTATGAACCTATCTCAAAGGTAAGAAACAAAACACGTGGAATAAGTATAAGGAATCGCACCAAACATCTCACTGTTACCCGATCTAAACATTGTACTCGTGGCGGCGTGCCACCCGATCCACACTTAATAATAAATATGGAATTATCCATCGAGCCAAATGGTCATACCCACAAAATGACTGAATATCGACCACAAGGAAGCCAAGTGCATAAACACAACCCTGGGAAGACAGATAGCGCCATGCATTACGAAATGCCAAGCACGACTAAGGTGCAATAAACAACCTGCGTCTAAAGAGCCAACTCGCTCATATAACACCACAAGCTACATAGGATCACAAGACATGTGTAAATAAACAAGCTATCTCATAGCCCACACGGCATAAAAGAGTAGCACCTAGAATAGATGAAGGTAGGAATATCATCTACCACGCCCAAAAACTCATCCATAAGCAACGCTATACCGAATAAGCATACTGATCTGGTACAGAATATACATTCACATTAAGTCTACCAATGGATCCCCAAGCTGATTTTGATCATCCCAAAATAGGCCAATAACCTTCCGAAGATCCACAATACTGTATCCATGACACATGTGATCAATCGTCAAATCATGAACAAACTTTCATAGTCCGCAACCAAAGGAGTAGAGCGCCCCTCAAACATAAACCCTCCAATCAGCAACCGAACCAGAATCTACATACCTTATTTCCATCTCTGCCCCTTAATGACTAACACACCCACTAATAAGATCATCCCGTGGGAGATACCCCCACAACCTTCCGCACCAGGTAGCAAAGTCTTCACATTCATGGCCACCAACCGTACCATTTATATAATGCCCATCAAGAATCCACAAATCAACACACAATGCCTCTCCGCAGGACACCCTTCTCAAGCGACACTAAAATAGCGCTGGCAAACTCTAGACATCAAAATCTTTCCCCAGCTCTTTCGAGCTCGTGACATTCTTGTCAAAAGTGGATTGCAACCTTAATCATCGAATTCCAATTCCAGAACCGCTCACTGCACCTATCCTGCTGCTACACGATAGTACACGAATTTCATCATAACTCTTGAATCACAAGTAGAATAAACACTTCATCGGCTTGAAACCTTTCACTTAACTCATTTCAGAAGAAGAATCGCCACTCACAACCAACTTCCCATAACCGCAAAAGACACAGAACTCAAGTCGTGTTCTAAACAACCATAACTCATCCGGGACCCATTTACTCATAACCAAAACCATCAGAATCGAATACCTCTAGATCGATCAAATTACGAAGGTTGTCAAGCCTGTACGTACAACCACGAATCACCTGAGTAGCCTTACCACATCGAAGGAACCGACCAATCTATAACCATGCCGACCTAAACCACTACTAGACTGACTCAGCTTCTTCCAATTTCTTCTTGACTTTCCTTCACAATCAGTACCTCTGTTAAAACACATAACAGACCTCAATCAACACTTAACCCGAGTGACTCAAATTACGAGACCGCATCGTCTTAATACCCGTAAGCCATTTCATACCCTCTTCATGCTCTCAATAGTACTTTCAGTTGATATGCCCATGCTGATTATATCTTCTGCAAATCCGAAGTCATATCTCCTATTTCTCTAAAACTATACCGCAGACCCAGTAATAACGTAGAAATACTCCAAGTACCCTTCACACTCCGCTGCAAAGCTCAATCCTCAGCCATATAACAAATTACCGTTGATGTTTTCTTCCTTTAGTCATAACTAATCCATCAATGTACCAATAAGCCTAATGCAAAGGCACATAACACGTGACCCAATCATAGACGATAGACTCCCCACTTAGCTTTAAGCTACAATCGCATAGATCAAGAACTCATGTTGCCTTCTCCTTCTAGCTACCATGTTGTACTAATCGTCGCGCATCCCGAATAGTAGTCCCCAAATGCACACTCAAAGTCATAACAGTCGCGCCGTCTTCCCACGCGATACAAGCCTGCATCATAATACATGCTCCCCATCGAATAGAAAGTAGGGCTTCATAGAAATTTTATTAGAAATCACGCAACCCCTAGTGTGCTCACTAGAGATAGCCTACTAGTATAATTCCACATCGACCTCTTTTAACGACTTTTCCTAGATTCCACCACCATCAAAACTTGTTAAATCCTCCTAAGCCCACACTCGTCCACCTGCTCTAAACGTCCACTCATTTCCATTAACATCCACTGAAGATCCAGCGACGCGTTCGAAACTCAAAGTCATATTACATCCCGAAACGATAATCAAACATTCAGGTTCTGTTACGTCCCAAGCAAACTCTTTACATCATAAAACTTGCTAAGCATAGAAGACACCATCTCAAACGGAATACATGGACTTAGTCCCTTTTTCACCATGACCAAAATCGCATCAAGCTTTCTCAAAGCATGTGGCTATCCTACCACGAAATCTATATGTATGCTAACCTTCCCATTTCGAGTTAACCATCTTCTGAAGTGAACTACTTGACCTCTGCTGCTCATACTTCACTTACTAGCGACCCAACCACCGCGAGACATATCTTACCATGTCCCTTCTCATCGTTCACGGCCAATCATGCCACACTCTAATTCACGATCCATTTTCGTAGCATCCGTACAATTTGATTTCCATCACTCTAAGCCTCCTTAAGATCATCTTCCTTTAGCCATCAACACTAGAAACACCGATTCAACCATGAAGCCGCCACACACCGCCAACAATCGCTTCTTAGGTACCATCTCACAGCACCTAGCCCGAAGACAAACCAATGAAGACCATCATACGGACGAGCCTTTATGAGTTCAAACAAGGACGACAGCACCACAATACAAACAAGAATTCTACTAAGTTCAAAAATATCCGATCTCGCTACCCCGTCGACCAAAGACTGAACATCCATAGTCCAATTGCCTCTACTCAGCTAGGATTGAATGTCGTACCTCTAAACCATGAATCAAATAATCCTCCTTTCGAGTCATTCACTATCGCAACACATTTTTTTATTAAATAAAGATATTAATGCATTAAAAATCATGGATACATACAATAATAGTAAGATATCAAATAAAAAGGTGACTATATTTAAAAAAAAAACCATAAACATCTACTAGAATATGCCAAAATCCGATGTCAAAAGTGCATGAGCATCTACTAGGAAGTACGATACCAATACAATATCTGTAAAGCCGCCTCAATAGTTGCACCCTTGCGCCCAAATTACCATCAGAGATATACCTGCACAATAAGTAGAGAAGTATAGCATGACTACATAAATCAATGCATACAAAGTAAGTACCTGGCCTAACCCCGGAGAAGTAGTGACGAGGGGTCAATATCGACACTTGATCCTATAAATCAATATATTAAATTATAAACGAATATGAAACACAACCACAATAATGAGGTAAGAACTGTAACTAGCAAAAATCCTCCAACATTGTAACAATATAAATTTCTCAAATCTCATATACTATCTCAATAGATAAGAAATATCAAGTGCTATCTCAAATAGATAAGGAACATCACATAAATTCCATGTCTCAATCAAAGGGGAATCTCACGAATATTCGTACTCGCACGAGTTATGTCGAGATCGTGTGGCCCGATCGAAAATAATGTGTACACCGCCGAGGGTCGACCGCCTCGAACCATAGATGCATCTCAAATATACTGCCGAGGCGTTCGGCCTGATCCACAGGAAGAGAAGAAACTTATCGAATTACGAGTCACATATTTACAACACAAGAACAGGAACATAAAATAACCAAAACTGTTACCGACAATCAAATACCCCGTTAAACAACTCAAAGTAATGAGGTTTGTCCTAACATGATCTCTAATAAAATTACATTTACAAGTTTTAGGTAATTAAACTAACAAGTTAAGTTTAGGTTGCATGAATAAGTCCTAAGTCTACCCGGACATTATCATGAATTTAGTTACGTACAGACTCTCGTTACCTCGTGCGTTCATGGCTCCCGCAACAAGTAGAACATAACAAATTAATACCTATGGGATAGTGTCCCCCTTACAAGGTTAGATAGAAGACTTATCTCGCTCTGAAATTCCATAACCGGCTCCAACACCTCTCTAACACCTCATACCGATGTCGAACGATCCAAAAGTAATCAAACAGCGTGCAAACCAATCAAAATATACTCCTATACTCATAATTCAACAATTTATAATAATTTACAACTCCGTTCAAAAAGTTAACAAAGTCAACCCCCAGGCCCACGTGCCCGAATTCCGAAATTTTTTGAAGATAAACATTACCCAAAATACTACGGACTCAAATATATAAAATTCCTAATTCCATGTCCAATTTTGTGGTCAAAATTCAAATTTATCACTTTTAGGTTTTCTTTCAATAACCTATAATTTCTATAAATTTCATGTTAAAATCCATACATAACCGATGTATTTAACTTACAATGGGTAGGAATCACTTACCACATGATAGATGATGAAAAAAGCACTTCAAAAATCTCCCTAAGCTCGGCTCCCATGGAAGAATTGAGATAAAATAAGTCAAAACCCATTTTTGCAATCTTATACACTGCCCAGATGTCCTTCTTCGCGAACATGGCAAGACCCTCGCATTCGCGAAGCACAACCAGCTCTAGCTCCAAAACGCTTCTTCACGAATGCAATATTCTACCAGGAGACCCTTCGCGAATGCGATTCCTTTACCGCGAACGCATAGAACCACTTCCCAGACCTTCGCAAACGCGATGAACAAAAAAGTCATCCAGCTCAAATCCTTCTTTGCGAATACGCGCTTCCCTTCACATTCGCAAAGAACAAAACCAGAAGCAGCAACCAGCAGCAGCAATTCATCCAAACTTGGTCTGAAACCATCCCGAAACACACCCGAGGCCCCCGGGACCCCGTCCTATCAATCAAGAAGTCCCAATACCTTATCCAAACTTATCCAAAGGCTCAAAACGCCATGAATAATGTCCAAATCACGAATCGACAATCAAAATCCTTCTTTTAACTTTCAACCATTCAAATTTTGACGAACATGTCCGAATCACACTTAAACATTCCGGAATGACATTAAATTTTACGTACAAGTTAAAAATCACGATGTCAACCTATTCCAAGGCTCGGAATCCCAAACGGACATCAATAACACCAAAGTCCCACTTCATATCTAACTTAGGAAATTTAAAATCTCAAAATGGCAACTTTTCACAAATAAGCGTCGAAACGCTCCCGGACCATCCGATACTCAAGTCGAACATACGTCAAAGTCTAAAATTATCATACAAACCTATTGAAACCTTCAAATCCCAATTTTGAGGTCGTTTATTTAAAAGCCAAGCCTTGGTCAACTCTTTCAACTTAAAGCTTCCGAATTGAAAATTTTCCTTCCAAAACAACTTCGAACTTTCCGAATTTCAAATACGACTACACGTAAAAGTCATAATACATAAAGTGAAACTACTCAAGGCCTAAAACCATTGGACGATGCGCTAGAGCTCAAAACAATCGGTCGGGTCGTTACTATAACGATCCGACTAGTTGTTTTGAGTAATATAGTCTCATTCCCCAATATATTGCTTATGTTATGCTCATTCATTGCTATGTGATTTGTCAGGGTGGTTGGTTCAGTTTCGGAGATGTTTCAAAATGAGTTGGGACACTTAGTCCCAAGGTTGGAAGCCTAAATTAAAAGAGTTGACCGGATATTGACTTATGTATAATTGACTCCGAAATGGGTTTTGACGGTTCTGATAGCTCCGCATGGTGATTTTGGACTTAGGAGTGTGTCCGGATATTTATTTGGATGTATGTAGATGATTTTGTCTTTAATTGGGGAAAATTTGGAAAAGTTGAAGTTTGTAGAGTTGAGAAGTTTGACCGAGAGTTGACTTTGTGGTCCGAGCTCGGATTTTGGTTCCGAAAGTATGTTATGTTATTTTTGTCTTATGTGCAAAATTTGGGATCAATCGGAGTTGGTTTGCTAAGTTTCGGCATTGATTGTAGAAGTTGAAAATTCTTTAGTTTCAATAGGCTTAAATTGAGGTGCGATTTGTATTTTTGATATTGTTTGATGTGATTTGAGGCCTTGACTAAGTTCGTATCGTGTTAGGACTTACTGGAATATTTGGTTGAGATTGGGGGGGGGGGGGG
>MCJB01030979.1:85819-98786 GCA_002018475.1 Nicotiana obtusifolia
GGGGGGGGGGGGGTATCGGGTGGATTTCGGATAGTTAACGAATCAAAATTTGACTTAGAAGATATGCTGAAATGCTTCAGGTCGGGTGTCATCGCACCTGCAGAAGGAGCGGACGCGCTCTTGCGTGAAGTGTTCCACAGAAGCGGAGTTGGGGAGTGTGGCTGGTGATTGCATAAGAGATGGGTTTATCCGCAGATGCGGTCCCACAGGTGCGAAGAGGGGACCACAGGTGCGCTAGGTCGGGGCTTAAGTGGGCTTCGCAAAAGCGGAATTGCAGGTGCGATCCTTGACTCCGTAGATGCAAAATGCCTCGGAAATTTATCAATTCGAAGGGTTCCGAGATTTCTTCATTTTTGGACTTTGCAAGATTGGTTGAAGACGATTTTCGAGAGGGGTTTTGCTAGATTTCAAGAGGTAAGCAACTTTTGGTCATTTTTATCTGTTAATATTGAATAACCATTGGATTTCCCACCGAAATTACGTGTTTTAAGGTGGAATTTGGGAAATTTTTTACTAGGGATTATATAGTAAGATTTGGGGATTTGAGTGACGATTTGATGTAGGAATTGAGTAATTTTGGTATGGTTGGACTCGTTATTGAATGGGTGGTCAGAATTTATAACTTTTGTTGAATTCCGAGACGTAGGCCCAGGGTTGACTTTTGAGTTGACTTTTTGACTTTTGTTAAAGAACTTAGCTTTATCATATGGAATTGATTCCTTTAGCTTGTGTTGATTGTATCGAACTATTTGTGGCTAGATTCGAGTCGTTCGGAGACTGATTCGCGAGCCAAGGCTTGTTGGAGTAGAGATTTGCGTGGTTTGAATTAAGTAATACTTCTAAACTTGGTTATGAGGGTATGAATCCCTGACATACGTGTTATGTGGTTGGTTTTGAGGTGACACATATGCTAGATGACGGGCATGTGGGCGTGCACCGAAGTAATTGTGACTCGTTTGATTTCGTAGAGCTGTGTAGTCATCTAATCTCGTTATTATTCATGTATTATCCATGTGTTAAAGAAATATATATGTGATTCACGTTTGAAATCATGCTTAGGCTATATGCTGGTACTATTAGGACCCACATAGGTCATTTTGCCGTTGATTATTTGCTTAATTTGTAATTATGTACTCAGTCACACATATCATTTGCATATCATATCTCAGTCTCCGTCGCCATTTATTGTTACATCATATTATCATTTTTAGGGTGATTGTCATGAGATTTGTAAGCCCGAGAGACTGGAAAGATTGATGACTGAGTTGGGGCCTGAGAGCCATGTTGTGAGTGAAATTGTGGATTGGGCTGCACGTCGTAGCAGGCCTTCTTGGCTTTATATACATTATTATGTATCGGGCTGCATGCCGCAACATGCCTTATAGGCTTTATATATTACTATTATGGTATCGGATTGCATGACGCAGCAGGCCATATTGGCTTTACATTAGCGCTTGGGTAGGATCCGCCCCTTCAGAGTCTGACATACCAGCAGTGAGCGCAGGTACCATATAGTGCTGAGTGAATGAGTGTGATGAACTGGAGTTAAGACAGTAAGATTGAGTATTCTAAGAGCGTGAGTACGTGAGATTATCATTGTGACCTATGACATGCACATTTGACATGTAGATATAGCGATGTAACATTCCTCATATTAGTCACACTTGGCATATTTTATCCGTGTTGAACTTAAACTGTTAAACTTGAAAGCATTTCTACATTTCTGTAGTGTGTACAAATTGAGTATGAGATTTCTCTTAGTTATTACTGTGATTTTTCCTATCATATCTGTATAGTTATAATCTGGATTTGGACTGTACCTATTTGAGCTTGTCACTGCTTTCAAACCAAGGTTTGTCCTGTTACTTATTGAGTACATTAGGTTGGTTGTACTCATACTACACTCTACACTTCGTGTGCATATCCAGGTACTTCTAGGTACGGTGGTTGCTAACTTTGGAGCTTTATCTGTTTGGAGACTATTGAGGTAGCTACCTTGGTGTCCGTAGACCTCGACTCTGCCTCTTTTCAGTTTATTTGCATTGTTCTATCTTTCTAGGCAGTTGTTTTTAGCCGTTAGACTATATTTTCATATAGATGCTCATGTACTTCGTGACACCCGAATTTTGGGGGACTTTGTATTGAGTCGCGGTATTTTCTAACCGGTTAATTGTGAGATTTTCACTATTAAGCTTATTTCATTATGTTTTCAATTTTAAGATGCATGGTTATATTTGATTTTGGGCTTGCCTAGTATTGCGATAGGCGCCATCACGACATGTGAGATTTTGGGTTGTGACAAGTTGGTATCAGAGCCTAGGTTACGTAGGTCTCACGAGTCATGAGCAGGTTTAGTAGTGTCTTGCAGATCGGCACAGAGACGTTTGCACTTATCTTCGAGAGGCTGCCGAACCATTAGGAAACCTTCACATTCTTGTAGTCTTGTCGCACAGATTTGTTGATTCTAGAAACTAAACTTTTATTATTCTATTCTTTCATAGATGGTGAAGACACGTGCTACCGGATGGGGCAGACGGCTACCAGTACCACCAACTAGATCCATGAGAACCCGAGGCCGTGATAGAGTCTAAGTGAAGCTTGTACAGCAGCTAGAGCAGCACCTGTAGACCCAGCAGTTGCTCTAGCTTAGGAGCAGATTCCAGATATTGTTGAGCTGGTGGGGCCAGCACAGGCACTAGCTTTGCCCATTGTGATTCTAGGCCTTCAAGAGGCTCCGGCCCAGATATTGATTGTATGCACTAGCCTTGCTATGGCGGTTTCAGTTTCGGCCGCGCCAGCCACTTCTCAGGCTGCGGGAGGTGCACATACTCCCGCCGCTATACTCTAGAACAGGCAATTCAGGGGCTTCAAATACCAGAGATACTACCAGCCTATCCGGTTGTAGTTGCTCAGGCCCAGGTGGGTCCCCATATGAGAGTAGGAGCAGAAGAGGCTAGAGAGGTTTGGGAGGCTCAGGCCTCCATCATTCAGAGGGGCTGAGTTAGAGAATGCTCAGGACTTCATAGACAGATGCCAGTGGATTCTTCGCAAGGCAGGTATTCTGGAGACTAGTAGACTCTTATTTACTACTTTTCAACTGTCAGGGCAGCCTTCAGATGGTGGGAGGCCTATGAGTGGAGTGGAGCAATCCAGCCGTCGTTGCACCACTTACATGGCACGGTTCTCCGTTCTCTTCTTGGAGAAGTTTGTACCATCGACCCGCAGGGAGGAGTTGCATAGGCAGTTTGAGCAGCTACGCTAGAAGGGTATGTTTATGACCCTGTATGAGATGAGATTTTTAGAGTTGACTCGTCATGCGTTTAGGTTGGTTCCCACAGAGAGGGAGAGGAATAGGAGGTTCATTGATGGCCTCAACTATAGACTGTGCTTTGTTATGACTCAAGAGATTTCATAAGGTACTAGGTCCGAAGAGGTGGTTGATATTGCCAGGTGGCTAGAGCAGGTCTGTAGTCAGGAACGTGAGGAGAGGAAGGCCTAGAGGTCTTGTGGTTTGGGTGGTTTCAGCGGTGTTTCTTCTGGAGGACAGTCCCACCATAGTAGGGGTCCTCCTCACAGGCCCGCTCAGATGGCTCGTCCGGTTCATCGTGGTACATCAGCTAGCCATGGTTCATACACTGCCCGTCCGGGTCAGTCATCTCTCAGTTCCCTCCCAGCTCTGAGTTTATCTCGTGCTCCATCAGTTCAGGGTTCATCCGTGACAGGTTCTTCTAGTAGTTATTCTGGTTTTGGGGGCCTGATTCAGCCTCTACCACCATTGACGGATCAGAGTTGCTATGAGTGTGGGGAGTTTGGACATATGAGGAGGTATTGTCCCCGTCTCTTGCGAGGTTTGGTTCAGCAGAAGGGTCAGGTTATGACTTCCGCACCAATTACTTCACCATATGCCCAGCCAGCTCGGGGTGGGGCTAAGGCAGCTAGAGGTCGCCCTAGAGGGAGAGGCTGATTAGGTGGCGGTCAGGCTCGATGCTATGCTTTCCCTGCCAGGCCAGAGGTCGTTGCTTTAGACGCAGTGATCACAGGTATTGTCTCAGTATGCCACAAGGATGCTTCTATATTATTTGACCCTGGTTCCACTTATTCGTATGTATCATCATATTTTGCTCGTTATCTGGATATGCCCCGTGAGTCCTTAGTTTCTCCTGTTCATGTATCTACGCCGATGGGCGATTCTATTATTGTGGACCATGTGTATCGCTCGTGTGTGGTGACTATTGGGTTATTGAAGACCAGAGTTGATCTCTTAAATCTTAGTATGGTTGATTTCGACGTGATTCTTGGTATGGATTGGCTGTCTCCATGTCATGCTGTCCTGGATTATCACGCTAAGACCGTGATGTTGGCGATGCGGGGGTTACCTAGGATCGAGTGGAGTGGTTCTCTGGACTGTGTTCCCAGTAGGGTGAGTTCATATATGAAGGCCTAATGGATGGTTGGGAAGGGTGATTTTTATATTTGGCTTTTGTGAGGGATGTTGGTGCTGATACTCCTACTATTGATTCCGTTCCGGTAGTGTTAGACTTTCCGGATGTGTTTCTTGCAAACTTGTCGGGCATGCCACCCGACATGGACATTGATTTTGGTATTGATTTGGTGCCGAGCAATCAGCCCATTTCTATTCCTCTGTACCGTATGCCACCAACAAAGTTGAAGGAATTGAAAGAGTAGCTTCAGGAGCTTCTTGATAAGGGGTTCATTCGGCTTAATGTGTCGCCTTGGGGTGTACCGGTTCCGTTTGAGAAGAAGAATGAGGGTACTATGAGGATGTGCATTGACTATAGGCAGTTGAACAAAGTTACAATTAGTAACAAGTATCCTTTGCCACATATTGATGACTCATTTGACCAGCTTCAGGAAGCTAGGGTATTTTCCAAGATTGATTTGAGGTCTGGGTATCACCAGTTGAAGATTCAGGACTCGGATATTCTGAAGACGGCATTCAGGACCTGCTATGGTCATTATGAGTTCCTTGTGATGTCTGTTGACCAACGCCCCAGCAGCATTCATACATCTTATGAATAGTGTATTCCAGCCTTATCTTGATTCATTTGTTATTTATTGATGATATCCTGGTGTACTCACATAGCCAGGAGGAGCACGCACAACATCTACGGATTATAATACAAAGGTTGAGTGAGGAGAAGCATTATGCCAAGTTCTCCAAGTGTGAGTTTTGGCTCAGTTTGGTGGCGTTCTTGGCGCACGTGGTGTCTAGTGAGGGGATTAAGGTGGATCCGAAGAAGATTGAGGCAGTTCAAAGTTGGCCCAGACCGTCTTCAGCTACTAAGATTCGGAGTTTTCTTAGCTTGGCCGGATATTATCGTGGCTTGGTGGAGGGTTCTCGTCCATTGCAGCACCTTTGATCAGGTTGACCCAAATGGGTGCTCGATTCAGGTAGTCGGATGAGTGTGAGGAGTAGGGCTGTTCAAAACCGAATCGAAACTGTTAACAGAACCAAACTGATGTCTTATTGGCTTATTGGTATCTGATTGTCGGGGTAATGGATGGTGAACGAATTGAGATTTTATAAGTAACCGTTTAACGGTTTGGGGCGGATTACTCAATTTTCTTGTCAGATAAACTGTTAACCCGTTAAAAATTTTTATATTTACACTTTTACCCCTATGTATATCAAGTGCTATTGAAACCCTAAATGGCTAAATCCCTAACTTCTACAGTTAGCTCATATTATAGCACAATAAAGTTAGGCGTATCTGTAGTAAGGTGGATGAAGCTAGTTTTCTTCATGTTTAGGATGCTCATCTGGATTTTTTACAGTGCAATGAACTGGAACTATGTTCTTTGCATAGAAGAGCTACTTTGAGGTTCCCTCTGAAATGAGGCATGTAAGGGAGCCACTAGGAAGAAGTTTCGGGAGTTACGAAGGAAGCTTCGAGCTCATATTGGTTATGGGTTCAGGCTTGGAAAATCTTTCTTTTTCAATTCTAGAAGTTATGGAGCCTATATAGAAGAAGTAGCTCGTATTTGTTATCTCTTCCTTATTGATACGCTCAAATTACACTTTAATGAATAGTGTAAAGCGGTCAATGTCAAATATAATAATCCAACAAGGTTGGGGTCGAATCCCATAGGGAATAGGTGTGAAAAGGTTACTTGACTAGTGTGTTACTCGACTGCAGTCGTAATTCTACCTAGTTAACCGTAACAAGAGTATGAACTGAGTTTGATTTTAGATAAAGGCTAATCGAAATGTTGAGAATGTAAATAATTTTATTAAAGAAAGCAAGGTTGTGTCCCCATTAATAAAGTGTAATGCTATCGGTGTTAATATGATATATTTCTAACGGAAGGTTCTTTTTGATATGCAAATAATGTCTAAGTGACTACCCAATATTTTTCAATAGTTAGGTAGTATTTCCTCTTTATGATTTTTCCAAATATAAAAGAGTTGCAATTAAGAACAATCAATTTATGCCAAATAAAACCCACTTATTCCTAAGCGATTTTATTAAATAAGGTTTAAAGCCTTGAGTCTTTAATATTTATTTCTACCAAATTCTACCCCGATTTCCCAAGTAAAGATAGAATTTAACAGCGCTTGTTAATGTTTGCAACCACCAACAATAAATGAAGAATGAGAAGTAAATAAATATCAACCAACCGTGATATATATTAAATGTTAAACACCCATTAACATAACACCCATTTAGGGTCCACAATCTTAGTATTTAAAGTTAGCTACTCATACTAAAATATGAAAACAAGAGAATATTAAATGTCATAAAGCTTCAAAGTGAAAGATTCTTGACCCAAAAGCTTCCAAAAGAAATGAATATTAATGCCTTGTATTGTAGCTTCAAAGTTCTGACAAGATATAGCCCACAAAACCCTAATACATCTATTTATAGAGGGCTGAAAATCGAGACAAAAATCGGACCAATCTGCCCTAAAGTTGAATATGCGACCGCATTTCTGTCACATAACAGACATGCGGTCCGCATTTTTGACATGTCTATCGCAGATTGTAACCCTAGTTTCGCCTTCACTGCATTCATGGTTTGCGGTCCGCATTGTAGAAATGCGACCGCATCTTGCATCGCATTTTCTTCCTTCAGTAGACTTTATGTTTGGTTTGCTGTTACTTCTGCAGCTCGCAACATGTTATGTGATCGCAGATGAGACCGTATTTTTGACTTTGAACTTTGCCCAGGATTCTATTTCAGTCTGCGATCTCGGTGTGAAATATGCGGTTCGCAAACAGGGTATGGGGTCGCAGATGAGACTGCATTTGTGACGTTGAACTTCACCTAGAAGTCTGTTTTGATCTGTGATCTCGATGTGAAATTTGTGGCTCGCATGTGGATTTTGCAGTAGCATATCCACATTTGCGATGCCTTTTTGCTCTTTTCTTGTCTTTTTGTGGTTTTTTGAACTCTTTTCTATGCTCTTTGGTCCTTAAACCTCATACACTGCAAAAATACTAAAATTACCTAAGTACAGAGGGAAATTGCATTTAAAACAAGCTAAAATCTAAGCAATTAGTGTCAAAAAGTGTCGAAATTCTCCGGCACATCACTTATCAGTAGTTCTTGTATGTACTGATTGTTGAACAAAAATTTATTTGGTTCAGCCGATAAACCGCCTGATAATCATCAATCCGATACCAATTTGCCCATTATCTTATTGGATGGCTAGTGGATTACTAAATTTATAATCCGATAACCATTAAGCTGAACCGTTACGTGTAATTATCCGCCCATAAGCACCCCTAGTGATGAAAGCTTCTAGAAGCTCAAGACTGCCTTGACTATAGCTCTAGTTCTAGTTTTGCCTTCTGCATCGGGTTCTTATACACTGTATTGTGATGCTTCTTAGATCGGTATTGGGTGTGTCTTGATGCATGAGGGTAGAGTGATTTCTTATGCCTCAGGCCGGCTGAAGCCTCATGAGAAGAACTACCATGTTCATGATTTGGAGTTGGCAGCCACCGTTCATTTATTGAAGATTTGGAGGCATTATTTCTACGGTGTCTTGTAAGGTATTTACAGATCATCAGAGTCTCCAGCACTTGTTCGAGCAAAAGGATCTAAATTTGAGGCAGCGGAGATGGTTGGTGCTGCTAATGAACTATGATATCACCATTTTGTATCATCCCGAGAAGACCAATATGGTGGCTGATGCCTTGAGTAGGAAGGCGATGAGTATGGGTAGCCTTACATTCATTCCTTTTGGTAAGAGACCACTTGCACCAGATGTTCAGGCCTTGGCCAATCAGTTCGTGAGGTTAGATGTTTCAGAGCCTAGTTAGGTTCTAGCTTGTGTGGTTTCTCGTTCTTCCTTATATGATCGCATCAAAGAGCGTCAGTATGACGATCCTCATTTACTTATCCTTAAGGACACAGTTTAGCATGGTGATTCCAAGGAGGTTTCTATTGGGGATGATGGGGGTGTTGGGGATGCAGGGTCGTATTTGTGTGCCCAATGTAGATGGATTACGTGATTTAATTCTTGAGAAGGCCCACAGTTCGCTGTATTCCATTCATCTGAGTGCCGCAAAGATATATCATGACTTGAGGCAGCAGTATTAGTGGAGGAGGATGAAGAAAGATATAATGGGGTTTGTAGCTTAGTTCTTAAATTTTTAGTAGGTAAAGTATGAGCATCACAGGCCGACGGTTTGCATCAGAGGCTTTGAGATTCCGGAGTGGAAATGGGAGCGTAACACCATGAACTTCGTAGTTGGGCTCCCACAGACTCTGAAGAAGTTTGATGCTATTTAGGTGATTGTGGACTGGTTGACTAAGTCCACGCATTTCATTTCAGTTGGGACTACCTATTCTTCAGAGTGGTCAACTGAGATCTATATCTACGAGATTGTTCGCCTTCACCGTGTGCCAGTGTCCACTATTTTAGATCAGGGCACGCTGTTTACATCGCAGTTTTGGAGAGCAGTGCAGGGAGAGTTAGGAACTTGGGTTGAGTTGAGTACAACATTCCACTCTCAAATGGATGGACAGTCCGAGCGCACTATTCAGATATTGGAGGATATGCTACGTGTTTTTGTCATGGGTTCGAGGGTTCTTGGGATCCGTTTCGACCGCTTGCCGAGGTTGCCTACAACAACAACTACCAATCAAGTATTCAGATGGCTTCTTATGAGGCTTTGTATGGGAGACGGTATTGGTCTCCAGTTGGTTGGTTTGAGCCGGGTGAGGCTATGCTATTGGGCACTGACTTGGTTCAGGATGCTTTGGAAAAAGTTAAGTTGATCCAGGATCGGCTTTGCACGATGCAGTCTAGAAAGAAGAGTTACGCCGATCGGAAGGTTCGTGATGTTGCCTACATGGCGGGAGAAGGTATTGCTCAGAGTTTTTCCCATGAAGGGTGTCAGGAGGTTCGGGATGGAGGGCAAGTTGAGCCATCGGTATATCGGCCCTTTTGAGTTGCTTGAGAGGATTGGAGAGGTGGCTTACAAGCTTGGATTGCTGCTTGGTCTATCGGGTGTTCATCCAATGTTTTATGTTTTCATGCTCCGAAAATATTTCAGTCACCCGTCTCATGTTTTGGACTTTAGCACAGTTCAATTAGATGGGGATTTGACTTATAATGTGAAGCCAGTGGCCATTTTGGATCGGCAGGTTTGAAAGTTGAGGTCGAAGAATATAGCTTCAGTGAAGGTGCAGTGGAGAGGTCAGCCAGTCGAGGAGGCTACTTGAGAGACTGAGCAGGAGATGGGGAGCAGATATCCACGCCTATTTGATACTCCAGGTATGATTCTAGACTCGTTTGAGGACGAACATTTGTTTAAGAGGCGGAGAATGTAACGACCCGACCGGTCGTTTTGAGTATTATAGTACCGTGCCCCCATTTATTGCTTATTCTATACACATTTATTGTTATGTGACTTGTCGCGGTGGTTGGTTTAGTTCCGGGGATGTCTCAGAATGAGTTAGGACACTTAGTCTCAAGGTTGGAAGCCTAAGTTGAAAGAGTTGACCGGATGTTGACTTATATGTAATTGACTTCGGAATGGAGTTTTGACGGTCCTGGTAGCTCCGTATGGTGATTTTAGATTTTGGAGTATGTCCGAATATTGATTTGGAGGTCCTTAGATAATTTTGGCTTGAATTGGCAAAAAGTTAAAAAAGTTAAAGTTTGGAGAGTTGAGAAGTTTGACCGAGAGTTGACTTTGTGGTTACCGAGCATGAATTTTGGTTCCAGAAGTTGGAATAGGTCTGTTGTGTCATTTTTGTCTTGTGTGCAAAATTTGGGGTAAATCGGAGTTGGTTTGATAAGTTTCGGCATCGATTGTAGAAGTTGGAAAATCATTAGTCTCAATAGGTTTGAATTGGGGTGCGATTCGTATTTTTGATGTTGTTTGATGTGATTGGAGGCCTCGACTAAGTTCGTATCGTGTTTTAGGACTTGTTGGAATGTTTGGTTGAGGTCCGGGGGGTCTCTGGTGGATTTCGGATGGATAACGTAGCAAAATGTGACTTAGAAGATATGATGAAGTGCTTCAGATCTAGTGTCATAGCTCCTGTGGAAAGATTGGCCGCAGGTGTGGAGCCGCAGAAGCGACTAGGTGCACGCAGGTGCGAAAAAGGAGAAGGCATCTGGGAAGCGCAGGTGCAGAGGAGAAATCCGCAGAAGCGGACGCGCTCCTGGGCGAAGTGTTCCGCAGAAGCGGAGCTGGGTAGTGTGACTGGTGATCGCAGAAGCGATGGGTTTATCTGCAGATGCAGTCCCGCAGGTGCGAAGAGGGGACCGCAAGTGCACTAGGTATAGGCTTAAGTGGGCTTTGCTGAAGTGAAGATTTCTCTGCAAAAGCGAAATAGCAGGTGCGCCCTGACTCCGTAGGCGCAAAACGCCTGGGCAGTGTATTAATTCGAAGGGTTCCGATTTTGAGAGGGATTTTGCTAGATTTCAAGAGGTAAGCAAATTTTGGTCTTTTTTATCTATTAATTTTGGATAACCATAAATTTCCCACCTAGATTACGTGTTTTAAGGTGGAATTTGAGGAATTTTAGACTAGGGATTGGAGAGTAAGATTGGGTGATTTGAGTGATGATTTGATGTCGGTATTGGGTAATAATTGTATGGTTGGACTCGTTATTGAATGGCTGTTCTGATTTTGTAACTTTTGTTGGATTCCGAGCCGTAGGCTCGGGGTTGAATTTGAGTTGACTTTTTGACTTTTGTTAAAGAACTTAGCTCTATCATGTAGAATTGATTCCTATAGCTTGTGTTGATTGTATCGACTGTTTGTGGCTAGATTCGAGTCGTTCGGAGACCGATTCGAGACAAGGACTTGTTGGAGTAGAGATTTGCACGGTTTGAGGTAAGTAACACTTCTAAACTTGATTCTAAGGGTATGAATCCCTGAAATACGTGTTGTGTGGTTGGTGTTAAGGCGACACACACGCTAAGTGATGGGTGTGAGAGCATGCACTGAAGTAATTATGACTCGTTTGATTCCGTGAAGTTGTGTAGTCATCTAATCTTGTAATTATTCATGTATTCTCCATGTGTTAGAGAAATTGAGCTGTAATTCATGTTAGAAATAATGCTTAGGCTATATGTTGTTATTGTTGGGACCTACATAGGTCGTTTTGCCATTGATTTATTTGCTTAATTTGCAATTATGTACTCAGTCACATATATCATTTGCATATCATATCTCAGTCTCCGTTGTCATTTATTATTACATCATATTATCATTGTTTGGTTGATTGTCATGAGATTTGTGAGCCCGAGAGACTGGAGAGATTGATGACTGAGTTGGGGCCCGAGAATCGTGTTGTGAGTGAGATTGTGGATTGGGCTGCACGCCGCAGCAGGCCTTCTTGGCTTTATATACATTATTATATATCGGGCTGCATGCTGCAGCAGGCCTTATAGGCTTTATATATTACTATTATGGGATCGGGCTGCACGCAACAGCAGGCCATATTGTTTTTACATTAGCGCTTGGGCAGGATCTGCCCCTCCGGAGTCTGACATACCAACAATGAGTGCAGGTACCGTATAATGCTTTGTGATTGAGTGTGGTGAGCGGGAGTTGGGACAGTAAGATTGAGTACTCTAAGAGCGTGAGTATGTGAGGTTATCATTGTGATGCATTACATGTGACATGCACATTTGACATGTAGATATAGCGATGTAACATTCCTCATATTCGTCACACTTGGCATATTTTATCTGTGTTGAACTTAAACTGTTAAACTTGAAATCATGTCTGCATTTCTGCACTGTGTACAAACTAAGTATGGGATTTCTCTGAGTTATTACTGTGATTTTTCCTGTCATATATGTATTATTATAATCTGAATTTAGACTATACCTATTTGAGCTCGTCACTACTTTCAGCCCAAGGTTAGTCATGTTACTTATTGAGTACAATGGGTCGGTTGTACTCATACTGCACTCTGCACTTCATGTGCATATCCAGGTACTTCTGGGCACGGCAATTGCCAGCTTTGGAGCTTTATCTATTTGGAGACTATTGAGGTAGGTGCTTTGGCGTCCGCTGACCTCGACTCTCCTGCTTTTCAGTTTATTTGCACAGTTCTATCTTTCTAGACAGTTGGTTTTAGCCGTTAGACTGTATTGTTATATAGATGCTCATGTACTCAGTGACACCCGAATTTTGGGAGATTTTGTATTGAGTCGCGGTATTTTCTTTCCAGTTAATTATGAGAGTTTCACTAGTAAGCTTATTTCGTTATGTTTTCAATTTAAAGATGCTTGGTTATTTTTTATTATCGGCTTGCCTAGTATTGCTATAGGCGCCATCACGACATGTGAGATTTTGGATCGTGATAGTTACATTGATACTCAATAATTTCTTAACAAGATGAATATTAAGAATATATAGAATTAATACTTAATTCCAACAAGTGTAGATATTGAATAAAAGTTCTCTTTACAGGTTTGCGATTAGCTAGCACACCTGAGTTGTACGTGCATTATTACTCCCCCCCCCCCC
>MCJB01030979.1:98806-151578 GCA_002018475.1 Nicotiana obtusifolia
CCCCCTCAAGTTAGGTGTGAACGTCTAGCTTGGGAAGCATGCGCGGGAAGGCTGGCTTGGATAATGGTTTGGTGAGAGGATCTGCAAGTTGATTACTAGGAAATAAGTCACACTATGTTTCTTACGAGAACAACAAGAAATAAGGGTCGCGCCTAGATCAACAATAGAACCAGAGATTGAGTGATGATCACTGGCACCCGCCCAATCAGCATCAACATAGGCATAAAAAGCAGTTTATTGTTATGGAGAAATATGAATACCATAATAGGATGTTTCGTTAATATACCGAAGGTTACGTTTAACTGTCGTCCGGTGAATCACAGAAAGAGGTATTAATTTGAAGCTTACCAAGCGCACTCATGTACTCATCATCAACCAGTATTATTGCAGATGTGCTCATGGGTGACTGAGCGCCTTTGCAATCTTGCATTTGAGTATCATGTAACACCTCCATTATATACTTAGATTGATTGAGAAATAAATCAGTTGTTGGAATATAATATGGACCCTTCATCATATCATAATCTACAAAGAGGATAGAAGAGGGAGATAGACATTTGGCTCACTTCATAATATAATAAAAAACTCCACTTTTACATTACAAGATTACAAAGAGAGTATTTATAAGTGTCCTAGGATAATTCTAGACTCAATGCTATTAAATGATTTCACATGCATACTATGGACTTGATCACCCTTAAGAATACAAAAGCATGCACCTAGATAATACAAAAATCTTATCCTATAAGCCATATGAATAAATTCATACAAGTACCATATAATTTTAGAATATACTTAATCAAAAATATTAGAAAATACTTTTCAACACTCTCCCTTAATAGTTGTCACGATCCAAAATTCAACTAGTCATGATGACACCTAATCTAACCCGCTAGATAAGCCAATTAGCAACAATCTAATTCAAATGAGATTACTAGGAGAATAAATGATGCATTAACTGAACTTCTATACAACTTCCCAAGGAGTGGTAGTACAAATCATGAGCTTCTAAGATTTAGAGTTTACAAAGCTAGTATGAAATAAATACATCATCTGATCGAAATATACATAAACAGATTTATAAATCCGAGCTACCAAGAACAAGAGGCAGTTATAACCGAGACGCAGGTACATCTTCAATGCCAGCTCCTGCCATACATAGCAACATCATCTCCATAATATGTACGCAAGGTGCAGAAGTGTAGTATAAGTACAACCGACCCCATGTACTCAATAAGTAAAAAATCTAACCTTAGGTTGAAAGCAGTGACGAGTTTGGACAACAATCAGAGTCCAACACCATTAGCCAAGAAAAACTCGTAACAATATAATAAAAACAGTACAAGTAATAACTCAAAAATATGATGCTCAGTTCGCTCACAGTTATGGAAAATAGGCATGCTTTTCAAGTAGAACAACAAAACCCAAATCTTTCTCCGAAGTCACCAAAATACAAGTATATCAGAAAAAACATGTGATTTTTCCAAAAAATTTCAACAACAAATAAGATATTTCATTCTCGGATAGCATAAGGAAAGTACATCTCTATGCCTACATGTCAATGTGCATGTGAAGTCATGAATGTCACAATACCGTATAGTATTAGGAAATGCATCTCTATGCCTGTATGTCAAGTATGCATGTCAATGTAATGCATTACAGTGATGAACTCTTGTACTGACACTCTCAGAGTACTCAATCTCACTGTCTCACACTCAATCACTCGGCACACTCAGTCACTCGATACACTCAATCATTCGATACACTCAATCACTCGACACTCGATACCTGCGGTCACTTCTGGTATGTCAGACTCCGGAGGGGTGGATCCTGCCCAAGCACTAATATAAGCCAATATGGCATGCTGCGGCGTGCAGCCCGATCCCATAATGAGTCAATAAAGCCTGATGCAGCGTGCAGCCCGATCACATAAATATCACTCACAACTCGGCCCTCAGGCCCCAACTCAGTCATCAATCTCTCCAGTCTCTTGGGCTCAAAAATCTCATGCCAATCAGCCAAAACAATGATAACATGATGTAATAACAAACGCTAACAGAGACTGAGATATGATATGCAAATGTATGAATATGACTGACTATATAATTGCAATTAAAGCAAATAACTCAACAACAGAAATGATCTCAATGCGCCCCAACAGAATAAGCATATAGCCTAACATGATTTTTAACATCATTCACAGCTCATATAATCAAACAAGTAGACAGAACATGGAGGTAACAAGATATAACAGAAAAACAAGTCCTATCACAGTCTAATAGTCAACTAGAATCATGTTTTCCCCCGATGCACGCCCACGCGCTTACCTAGCATGTGCGTCACCTCAATGCATCTCGTATAACATAGTCCACAGGGTTAAATACACTCAAATTCAAGTTTAGATATGTTACTTACCTCGACCCGAGTAAGCCAAACCAAACTCTAGAAATGCCATCCCGCGTGTACCGGCCTCCAAACAGCTTAAAACTAGCCAAAATCAACTCAAGAACATCAAATAATGCCAAAGGAAACAAACTCAATCGATAAAAGTGGAATCTTTAATCAAAAGCCCAACGTCAACTAAAAAGTTAAATCCGGGCCTACACCTCATAACCCCAAAAAACTCACAAAATCCGACAACCCATTCAATCACGAGTCCAACCATACTAATTTCACTCAAATCCGACTTTAAATCAATGTTCAAAACTCAAGAATTCACTTTAGAAAAATTTAGGCAAAAACTCTCAATTTCACTTTTGAAATCATCAATCAAATGCCAAATTTGAAGATAGATTCATGAAATATAATCAAAACCAAGTAGAAAACACTTACTCCAATCCATGTGGTGAAAATCACCTCCAAAATCGCCCAAATCCGAAGTCTACAACTCAAAATATGACAAAAATGAACCAACCCTCTGATATATAAGCTTCTGTCTAGAGATTCCGCTTTTCCTTTTGCGACAAAACTCCGCTTTTGCGGAAAGCACTGAAATCCGACCTCTCGCACCTGCGGAAATACTTGTGCTTGTGCGACCTCGCTGGTGTGAGACACGATCCGCTCCTCCGCCATTCTCACTTCTGTGCCCATCACATTGCTTTAGTGCCTCCGCAGATGACCCCAGATGCAATCCAGCTCCCCGCACCTGCGACTGCTTGACAACGTGCCACCTTCGCTTCTGCGATACAATGTTCGCATCTGCGGGCTCGCATCTACGTCCAAAATTCCGCAAATGCGGAAAGTCCAGCACCAACACTTCTTTAGCAATGCACCAAGAGACGAAAATTATCTAAACCAAGTATGTAACTTACCCGAGCCGCTCGGGACCCTATCCGAATATAATAAAAGTCTCATAACATAACACAGACTTACTCGAGGCCTCAAATCACGCATAACAACATCAAAACCACGAATCGCACCTCAAATCAAACTTAATGAACGTTTGAACTTTCAACTTTCAAAACTCGTGTCGAACCATATCAAATCAACTAGGAATGAACTCAAATTTTGCACACAAGTCCCAAATGACATAACGAAGCTATTGCAATTCCCAAAACCACAATCCGAACAAGATATCATCAAAGTCAACTCCCTGTCAAACTTATAAACATTCCAAACCTTCATTATTTCAGCTTTCGCCAAATAATGCCGAAACCTTCTACAAATATCCAAATGTAAATCCGGGCATACGCCCAAGTCCAAAATCACCACCGGACCTAACGGAACCATCAAAACTCCGATCTGAGGTCAAATACGCAAAAGTCGAACTTGATCAACTCTTCCAACTTAAAACTTCCTAGTTGAGAATTATTCTTCCAAATCAAACTTTGAATCACCTGAAAACCAAAACCGACGATTCACAAAGATCATAATACAACATACGAAGCTACTCAAAACTTTAAATAGCTGAACGGAATGCAAATTCTCCAAAACGATTGGTTAGGTCGTTACATTCTCCCCCACTTAAACATATGTTCGTCCTCGAACATGCCAAGAGTCGTTTCAAAGCCATCAAATCGCCATGTAACCTTACCATGCACATACCTGGGGGTGATACCACGTCACCCTAATCCATGTAAGCCTGACAACACAACATAACTGAAGATCATTAACCTTAGTCTGTAAATCTTAGAACCTAATTTTCAAAATCTGAAATTCCTTACAAGACCCGAATCTCACATCTACATACTGTATAAGTCTGAACAAGCTCTATCAAGTCATAACCATAACCCAAGATCAAAATCACATGATATATCACATGATATACCACATAACTCGCATACTCGTAGCAATAATTCTGATCATAGTAGCTTCTCAAAAATAAACTCAGTACCGGTAAAAATCCTCATGTCATAAAAAAAAAACCCTCATTCAAAACCCTTGTACACTGCCAATGATGAATGAAACACGTAGAAACTCATAACCACTCATCAACTCAACAAGTGTCATGGAACTCTCCCTCGTTCGACAAGAACTATAGCCAAAATCTAAGCTGGTCGGTGACATTATCCTTCCAAATATACCACAATCAAATCCAATAGCACCCATTCTAGGTCCAATAATCTCATCTCATCAAATACAGCCACTCTACTGACATGCCACACCAATACAACCTCAAGCCACAAACCGTGCAATCTATGAACCAATAATCAACAATTCAAATGCACCCAAAAAATGGAAAATAATTCAAATGAGAGAACCATCCCACAAGCTCAACAAGTACCACCACAAACGCAATGCTATGAACCCATCACACTTAGTAGAACCAAGACACACGAATCTATCACAAAAGACCATATCCCAACACAACCCCACTGCAATAGTGACCATATCCAAACACTAGTCCATATGAAATACCTCAAGCCACGACGCTCCAAAATCAACAACTACACGCAATTTGACATCAAGTGCACGGAGTACATGACCACAACCATAGAGAAGCAAATAACACGATATACCACAGCTCAGAAGGACCATAGTCAATGCGCAATCAACCATTCCACACCCCAATCACCATCTCGCTCGAATTCCACTACAAGGCCTAAACAAAACCGCATCATGTGTGTATATAACCAACAAATCACAACCCCGCGTAGCATACGAGAGTAACACATAGAGCATGTCCGAACACGAACAAGCTAAATTCTAAAGGAATGACACACTCCTCAACACTAACAGTTCTAAGTCAACAAATCCGACCCAGTGTAGAATACACGTCCTCATTTGGGCCTACTAATGGGCCCTGAAATTATCTTCGGTCATCCCCAAATGGACAACTAGCCCTCCAGAAGTCCACAATGACCTAGTAATAACACATACTACCATATGACTAACTTTGGCCACATCTTCACAGTCCACAATCACGAAACAATTTGCTTCTTAGAATTCCCAGTCTCCAAATCCATAGAACACACGAATCACCACAGCTGATCCTAGCTCCACCACCCGAATGTCTAACACATCTCTCATACACTATCATCCCATGAGAAATACTTCCATAATTATTCCATTCCACATAGCAAAATCTGAACATCGACAGTCGATCAACCATGGCAGTACTGCAATAACAATGAAGCATCCGTAAATCAAAATATAGTGCGCTTTCTGGATGTACACTCTTCTCAGGTAATACCAAATAGTGCCAACATTTTTCTCACCATCTAAATTCATCAGTGTTTTATAAACTCATGACCTTCCTTTTGAAACCGAGTCATATACTTGCACATGCAAATCCTAATCTCACACCAAGCACCGCCTCTATTAGACCATCATATGAAAACACGAGAACTTCATTATCGACTCTGCGTCACGAGCAGATTACATACTCGATCAGTCAGAAACCTTCCACTTGATCCAATGTAGAGGAGAATCATAGCAAGCCATATACCCATCATACCTGTAGATAATATCCATCTCAAGTTGTAGCAGAAAACCTCGAGAACACTTCGAAACCCATTTGCACATAACCAAGTCATTAGAACTGAATCCCTCTAACTCAACCAAGTTAGGCAAGTTGCCAACCCAAGAGTATTTCCTCCAAACACCCATAAAAACTCACCACATCATAAGTACCCAAAGAACCTATCCTATCCATTATCATGTTGATCCAACCTACTACCAAGTTGTCATATTTCTCCGAGTTCCTTCCGAATTACCCTCAAGTTGACACTTCTCCTTGCTAGAACACCACAATCCTTACTCAAAGCTCACCACAAGAGATCCTAGCATAAAACCACACCGCCCTAAGGCCCATAAGTCGTTGTATTCTCTCTTAGCACCCCAAAAGTACCAAAATCGAGACACCCACTCTGAAGAGACCTTATGTGAATCTAACGTTCTTTCTTTTACTTTCTTCAAACTGAAGTGTAGAATCCATAATTATATAGAAATACCATGAGTCTCGACACCATCCAATGCAAATCTCAGATTCTAGCCATATACAAATCCGAAAAATTCTCAATTGCCACATATGAATCTTGAATCCATTAGAACCTTCTCGAGAGTCATCCACTCGACTCAAATCTCAAATGCACCGCCCAAACAGGCCGAATGATCTGGGGCCTGTTAGTACAATAACACCCAAAAAATTAATCCACGCCTCTAAGCAACCGAGTGAATCATTTTTCTTAGTACATAAAATCCATCACAAACAACAACCCTAGACCATTTTCAAGGCTTCCATATATCCATAAGGTGTAATACATCATGTATCCAGAAATTCTTTACTCAAGTCATCCTTAAAACCAACATCTGCAAGTCATAATTGATCTACAAGTATGCCTCAGACCGAAACCAATACAACACATGACCATGCAATCAAATCGCCGATGGTAGACTCCCCTAGTTGGCTCAAAGTCATAGAGTAAAACATCTCATAATTTAAAATACCCATACTGTATTACTGGCATAATCCATCAGTGAGATTTAACTAAGTTCTTCACATGCTCATGCAACACAAACCATAAAATACCTCAAATCATCTGCTAAGTTCGCATTCATCCTTGTGACAGTCAGGTCAACTTCCTCAAGCGATCCAAACCAAATCGCAACACACATAACCCAATGGTAGAAAGAAAGTGTCCAT
This sequence comes from Nicotiana obtusifolia, assembly GCA_002018475.1. Classification (NCBI taxonomy): domain Eukaryota; kingdom Viridiplantae; phylum Streptophyta; class Magnoliopsida; order Solanales; family Solanaceae; genus Nicotiana; species Nicotiana obtusifolia. Next base: position 105,891 of record MCJB01030979.1, read on the forward strand.
ACAAGCATCTTAAGGATCACACATCCGTAGATTACCTCGTAGGTGATAACCCACCTGCTTTGCCTAAAACTGACATCTCTTTATACCCCCTTCGCAGCCATAACTACTATGCAATCACTTAATCTTCCTAAGTATAAACTCATCAACAAGACATGAGAATCTACTATGTTCCACAAATAAACAACATGAAAGATCCCTCAACACGATCATAACTCGAGACTGTACAACACATCAAGACAGCATTCAAGCATCCAATAGCCCTTTTTACATCCCAAGCAACCATTCTCGCCACATCCAAACCATCTGAACACATACCGTAATCACGTCCTACTCGTCATAAAGCCATCCACGGACATAAATTCCACTCATAGGGATGCTACCGGACATATATGTCCAAAAGCACATGCTCAAATAACTGAAACTACTGAGCCTAAGCTGCAGTCTAAACATGGTCTCAAGTCCTCCAGACTGGCCCATCACCGAAACACAGAAAACACATCTCGCACTTCATCCACAGAACTAATTTTCGTCGGTGCATAGCTGATATAGAGCGCTCTCATAACATACAAGTGAGTGGAAGGAATTCAAAGAGATAAGCTTCAAGCTGAATCAATGTCGCACGATAAGAACAAAAAGATAGGAAGTTTATCCTAAATGCTCTGTAGCCTCTCGAAGATAGGTATGGACGTTATCATATCGATCTGCAAGACTCTACTAGACACTTGCTCATGACTCGTAGGACCTATGAACCTAGAGCTCTGATACCAACTTGTTACGACCCAAAATCCAACTAGCCGTGATGGAACTTATCCCAACCCACTAGGTAAGCCAATTAGCAACAATCCAATTCAAATGAGATTTACTTAGAGAACAAATGATGCATAAACTGAACTTATATCCAATTCCCCAAGGACTGATATTACAAATCATGAGCTTCTAATATTTAGAGTTTATAAAGCTAGTATGAAATAAGTACATCATCTACTCGAGATGTACAAAAACATATACATAAATCTAGAGCTACCAAGAACAAGAAGCAGCTATAACCGGAATGCATGTAAAATGCCAGCTCACGCCATACACAACAATATCAGCTCCAAAATCTGCATGCAAGGTGCAGAAATGTAGTATGAGTACAACTGACCCCATGTACAAAATAAGTAACAAACCTAACCTTAGGTTGAAAGCAATGAAGAGCTTGGACAACGGTCAAAGTCCAACACCAATAGCCAAGAAAAACTCGTAACAATATAATAAAAACAGTACAAGTAATAACTCAAAGGTATGATGCTCAGCTTGCTCACAATTATTGAAAATAGGCATGCTTTCAAGTAGAATAACAAAACCCGAATCTTTCTCCGAAAGTCACCAAAATATGAGTATATCAGAAAAACTGTAATTTTTTCCAAAAACTTTCAACAACAGATATGGTATTTCGTTCTCAAATAGTATGAGGAAAGTGCATCTCTATGCCTACATTTCAATGTATATGTGAAGTCATGAATGTCACAATACCATGTAGCTTAAGGTAATGTATCTCTATGCATGTATGTCAAATATGCATGTCAATGGAATGCATAACAGTGATGAACTCATGTACTCACACTCTTAGAGTACTCAATCTCACTGTCTCACACTCAATCACTCAGCAGATACAATCACTCGGTACACTCAATCACTTGGCACTCAATCACTCGCTACACTCAATCACTCGGCACTCGGTACATGCGGTCACAGCTGGTATGTCAAACTCCGGAGGGGCGGATCCTGCCCAAGCGCTAATATAAGCGGACATGGCATGCTGCGGCGTGCAGTCCGATCCCATAATGAGTCAATAAAGCCTACTGTAGTGTGCATCCCGATCCCATAAATGTCACTCATAACTCAACCCTCAGGCCCCAACTCAATCATCAATCTCTTGAGTCTCTCGGGCTCACAAATTTCATGTTATTCAGTCCAAACAATGATAACACGATGTAACAACAAATGATAATAAAGACTTAGATATGATATGTAAATGAATGAATATGACTAAGTATATAATTGCAATTTAAGCAAATAACTCAATAGCAGAAATGGCCTCAGTCGGTCCCAACAGAATAAGCATATAGCCTAAACATGATTTCTAACATGATTCACAGCCTATATAATCAAACAAGTAGGGAGAACATGGAGGTAACAAGATACAACAACAAAACAAGTTTGGTCACAGTCTAATAGTCAACTAGAATCATGATTTCCTCCCGTGCACGCCTACACACTCGTCACCTATCATGTACGTCACCTTAATGCATCTCGTATAACATAGACCCCAGGGTTAAATACCCTCAAATCCAAGTTTAGATATGTTACTTATCTCGAACAAACCAAATCCAATACCGAGCAAGCCAAACTATACTCTATAAATGCCATCCAGCACGTACCGACCTTCGAACGGCTAGAAATTAGCCAAAAGAAACTCAAGAACATCCAATAATGCCAAAAGAAACAAACACAATAGATAAAGGTGGATCTTTAGTCAAAATCCCAAAGTCAACCAAAAAGTCAAACCTCGGCCCGCACCTCGGAACCCGAAAAAACTCACAAAATACGACAACTCATTCAATTACAAGTCCAACCATACTTATTTTACCCAAATCCGACTCTGAATTGATGTCCAAAACTCAAGAATTCACTTTAGGAAAATTTAGACAAAAACCCTCAATTTCTCTTTTGAAATCATCAATCAAATGCCAAAAACAAAGATAAATTCATGAAATATAATCAAAACCGAGTAAAAAAACACTTAATCCAATCCATGTGGTGTAAATCGCCTCCAAAATCGCCCAAATCCGAAGTTCCCAACTCGAAATATGACAAAAATGAACCAACCCTCTAATATATAAGCTTCTGCCTAGAGATTCCGATTTTGCGGACCATTCGCCGCTTCTGCAGCGTCGCTTTTGCAACAAAACTCGCTTTTCCAGAAAGCACCTAAAATTCGACCTGTTGCACCTGCAAATATACTTCCGCTTCTGTGACCTCACAGATGCGAGAAACGATCTGCTCATCGCCATTCTTCCTTCTACGCCCATCACATCGCTTCTGCGCCTCCGCAAATGCGGTCCAGATCCCCGCACCTACGACTTCTCAACAACATGCCACCTCCGCTTCTGCGATACAATGTCCGCATATGCGGACTCGCATCTACGTCCAAAATTCCGTAGATGCAGAAACACCAGCACAAGCACTTCTTCAGCAATGCAACAAGAGACGAAAATGATCTGAACCACATTTGTAACATACCTGAGCCCCTCGGGACCCCATCCGAAAATACTAGCAAGTCCCATAACATAATACGGACTTACTCGAGTCCTCAAATCACGCATAAGAACATCAAAACCATGAATCACACCTCAATCAAACTTAATGAACTTTTGAACTTTCAACTTTGAAAACTTGTGTCGAACCATATCAAATCAACTCAGAATGAACCCAAATTTTGCACACATGTCCCAAATGACATAATGAAGCTATTCCAATTCCCAAAACCAAAATCCGAATATCATCAAAGTCAACTCCCGGTCAAACTTATGAACATTCCAAACCTTTAAATTTCTAACTTTCGCCAAATAGTGCCAAAACTTTCTAGAAATATCTAAATACAAATCCGGGCATACGCTCAAATCTAAAATCACCATCCAGACCTAGCAGAACCATCAAAACTCCGATCCGAGATCAAATACTCAAAAGTCAAACTTGATCAACTCTTCCAACTTAAAGCTTCCTAATCATTCTTCCAAATCAAATTTCGAATCACTTGAAAACCAAAATCGACGATTCACACAGATCATAATACATCATACAAAGCTACTCAAGACATAAAATAGCTTAACGAATGCAAATTCACCAAAACAACCGGTCAGGTCGTTACAATATTGAATATTCATTTTTGTATCCTTAATCCATCTTTTCATCTCAAAATTCTTCAATCTTGAGAGTTCTTGTAATAATGATCATCTCTTCTCTTCTTCAAGTTCTTTTTCTGCCAATTCAGAATCCTTCTTCTCCTTTAATTTGAAACAGAAATTATGTAGCTCTCATTACTACCTTCATTCATAACTTGATCAATTATTTCATTCTTCTCTTCGAAGGAAAATAACAAAATCACTCTTTATGCACCCCGTATATCCAATAAATAATTTTAACTATTCATTCTCCATTTACTAATATTGGCTATTGCAAATACAAACCTTTGAAGACTTCTCTTGTCTTTGTTTTCTATCTTTTGAAGTCCTTCAAGTCTCACACATTCTCAATAGGTTGCTCTTTTCTTTATAAACCTGGAGGATTCACACTTCTCTTTGCAAATAGTCAACCTCTCAACGGGTCTTCAAACTCAGAGAAATACTTTTAATGGAGATTTTTCTTTTACACTTTCTAGGATCAAACCAACTCTTTAATATTAATTGTTGGAATATAAGGTGCGCTCTTCATCATATCATAATGCACAAAGAGGATGGAAGATGGAGATAGACATTTAGCTCAGTTCATAATATAATAAAATTCTCCACTATTACATTACAAGATTAGAAAGAGAGTATTTATAGGTGTGCTAAGATAATTCTAAACTCGCTACTATCAAATGATTTCGCATACATACTATGAACTTGATCACCCTTGAGAACATAAAGGCATGCACCTAGATAATACAAAAATCTTATCCTATAAGCCATATGAATAAACTCATACATGTACTATATAATTCTAGAATATACTTAATCTAGAATATTCAAAAATGCTTTTCAACACCATTGGCATCTCGGTGTACCTCAATGCACAAGAATTAGTATAATAAACCAAGATATTTTAGAGAAAAATTATTTTAAAAATGACTTATTGAATGAGTGTTTTATTATTGCATAATCACATATATCAGAATATAGATAGTGACTCCCAAATTGTGCATAACTGTCACGACCCAAAATCTATTGTATGTTGTGGTGGCACCCAATGCTACTGTTAGGAAAGCCAACAATTAAATCAATACGTCAATAGTAAATCCAAAATGCATTTCAAAACAATTAGAGAGCTAAAGAGAAAAAATCATTCATTTTCATACAAAGTATAGATTTTATATTTTAAATGTTCGAATGTGGCTGAAATATAAACTAGAATCATAACAGAATACAACCACGAGCAAAATCTAAATCCCTAGAAACCGATGTCACAAGTGTATGAGGCTCTACCAGAATATACAATACTACTACAACAACTGTCTGAAATAAAAAATTGCAAGAATACAATAAATGGATAGGACGGGGACTCCATGTGCTGCAGATCATAACATAGAGAGCAGCTCACCACAAAGTCTCCTCAGCAACTGCGCACGATCCTAGATGACCAGCAAAAGTACCTGTCTCTACAGCTGTTCAAAACGGAACCGTAATCGTTAACTGATGTGCCGGGTAATTTCGGCACATTTTGATACTACTTGCTTAAAGTTTAACTTGTTTTATGTGCAAAGTCTACTGATACTTATGTACTTTTTGTGTATTTGCAGTATATCGAGTGTAAGGACCCAGAAGTACGGAAAATAGTTCAAAAAGCCAACTGAAGACAAGAAAAGAAGATAAGAGCATCGCAAATGTGAGTATGCGGTCGCAAACAGCAAATGCGGACTGCATATTCCACAAGCAGATCGCAAACAAGGACAGAACTCTGGGCAATTCTTCATGTCGAGAATGCGGTCGCAAATGCGACCGCAAAACAGGAATGCGAACCGCAAAATAACAAGGTGAAATCGCAAACGCAAACACAGTTTCTGGGTGAAAATCAGAGTGAAGAATGCGATCGCATTTCGCGATCGCATAACCAACATACGGACCGCAAACCAAAATGCGATGAAGGCAAAACTCTTGGGTTAAATCTGCGACAGCCGATGAAGAATTGCGGTCCACATTTCTGTTTTGCGACAGAAATGCGGTCCGCATTATTACTGCAAGGGCAAATCAGTCCGAAATTCGCCTCGGGTTTTGGGCCTTTATAAATAGGTTTAATAGGATTTTGTGAGGGGGATCTTGTCAGAATTGAGAGTACAAAGCACGGGCAATTAACTAGTTTGAATTCTTGGAAGCTTTTGGGATCGATTACCTTCTATTTTGTAAGATGATGACAATTACTATTCTTTATTCTTCAATTTTCAGCATGAGTAGCTAAATTTAAACGCTGAGGTTGTGAACCCTAGATGGGTAGAATGTTGTTGAGATTTTGATATTAAATATGATTTCAATGGAAGATTGATATTTATTTATTTCTTATTCTTCAAATAATTGTTAGTGGTTGCAAACATTAAAGAACGCCAATTAATTCTATCTTATCTTGGAAAAGTGGGATAGAATTTGGTAGAAATAAATGACAAAGACCCATGGCTTTAAACCTTGTTTAATGAAATCGCTTAGGAATAAGTAGGTTTTAATTTGGCATTAATTGATTGTTCTTAATCACAACTCTTTTGTATTTGGAAACATCGTAAAGAGGATAAATTATCTAACTATTGGGAAATATTGGATAGTAAATTAAACATCAATTGCATATCAAGAACACTTCCGTTGGAAATATTCAATATTAATATCAAGAGCATTCTACTACATAAAGGGGGACACAACCTTGGTTTCTTTAATTCATATTATTTATATTCACAACATTGCAATCAGTTTTCGTTTACTCTTACGTTCAACATCTCTTTTCTTTATTACAATTACTCGATAGAATTACGACTTAGTTGAGTATTACACTAATTAGATAAACGTTTCACACCTATTCCCTGTGGGATTCGACCCCAACCTTGTTGGATTATTATATTTGACACCGACCGCTTATACTATTCTTAAGGTGTAATTTGAGCGTATCAAATTTTGGCACCGTTGCCGAGGAATACGGTTCTGAAATTACTAATTAGTGTGTACTTTACTATACGTCTAATTCCACTTGATTACACGCTGTTTGTTTTGGTTGCTGTAGACAGTGAGATATGTCAGACCATGAAGATGATGTGGAGATACAGGAGGAAGGAAATCCTTTTGCAGACATTGAGGAGTATATTGAAGATACAAACGCCATTGTACCTCCTGCTATCGATGCCGCTACTTTCAAGGTAGAACATGGATTAATTCTGATGCTGAAAGCGGAGGGATTTTTCAGAAATTCCACGGATGATGATCCAACACAGCACCTCAGAAATTTCTTGGGTGTTTGTGCGATGCATAAGCAGAATCATGTCTCCGACGATGCCTTGAGGTTGAGATGCTTTAAGTATTCGTTAGCTGGAGATGCAAGGAAATGGCTTCAAAATCTTCCTCCGAATTCTATACGTTCATGGCCTGAACTTGTCCGAGCGTTTTTGTCAAAATGGTTTCCACAAAGAAAGAAGTCTGAACTCAGGGACAAGATTTTCTTCTTTAAACAACTACCTGGCGAACAGCTACATGAAGCGTGGGATCGCTTCAAATTATACTTGGTGAGGTCTCCAAACCATGGTTTTCCAGATTCCATCTTGCTGGAAAAATTCTACATGGGTTTGGATCCTATGAACCAATCAATAGCGAAGAATGCAGCTGCTGGTTCTTTTATGGACAAGAACTTCGATAGGGTGACTCAAATCTTAGATAAAATGGCAAAACACAACCAGGCTTGGCACTCTGAAGATTCCACAGGCGGAATTGCAATTGGCTCTCCTTCTATGAATAACTTGATCAAGGAAAATCAAGAACGAGACCAAGTGATTGCGGAACTTGCCACAAATGTCAATGTGTTGACAAAGCTTTTCACAGAAAATCAGAAGAAGAAGGTGAATGCGGTTAAGAATGTGCAGCCGGTGCAAAATGATGATTATGAAGAGGCAAATTATGTTAATAATCCTCAAGGAGGGTACCAAAGGCAGCAGAAACATCAAACATTCTTCCGCCGATTCCTAGACCACCTCCTCCTTTCCCTCAGAGACTTGCGAGAAGAGTTGACGACAGCAAGTTTGAGAAGTTCTATGACATGCTCAAGCAGTTATCTGTGAATATACCATTCTTGGAGGCTTTTCAAGAAATGCCGGGTTTTGCCAAGTATCTAAAAGATTTGATCACGAAGAAGAGAACCACCAAGAATGAGGTAGTGAGTATGACTCACCGGGTTAGCTCTATTATTGCTACAAATCCAATCCATAAGAAAGAGGACCAGGGAGCATTTACTATTCCGTGCACTATTGGAGTGCGCGACTTTGCAAAGGCACTTTGTGACAATGGGGCCAACATCAATCTAATGCCGCTTGCCATTTACGAACAAGCTGGATTAGGAATGCCACGGCCGACGAGCATGAGGTTGCAGATGGCTGACCGTTCAATCAAAAGACCAGTTGGTATTGTAGATGATGTGATTATGAAAGTTGGGAAATTTCATATACCAGCTGACTTTGTTATTCTTGATTGTGCTGTGGACAAGGAAATCCCTATTATATTGGGGAGACCATTCTTAGCTACTGGAAGAGCCCTTATGGATTCGGAGCGTAATGAAATTAAATTCCGAGTGAACAACGAAGAAGTTACCTTCCAAGCGAGTAAGGGCATGAAGTTACCAAATGAGTACGGGAGCATTTCAATGATTAGTATTGTTGATGAAGTAGATGATGCTGTGGAGATAAAGATAGAAGAGCAATGCTTAAGTGAAACATTGGTAGCTATCTTAGTAAATTTCGATGGTGATGACATGGATGGCTTTATGGAATCGGTGAATGCATTAGAGGGACGTGGCTCCTACTCGTATACTCCACCAAAACTTTCCCTCGATTTGGAGAATAGAGCTACACCTCCTGCAAAGCCGTCCATTATCGAACCACCTCAATTAGAGCTCAAACCACTCCCTTCACATTTGAGGTATAAATTTCGTGGCTTAAATAATACTAAACCAATAATTGTTTCTTCGTTGTTGAATGATGTGCAGGTGGAACAGTTGCTGCAAGTTTTGAAGGAACATAGACAAGCCATTGGTTGGACAATTGCGGATATTCGGGGAATTCCTGCTGGAATTTGTGAGCATAAGACTCAATTAGAAAGTGGGACAAAACCGAGTGTGGAGCATCAGCGACGGCTGAATCCGTCAATGCAGGAAGTGGTGAAGAAAGAGATAATCAAATGGCTAGACGCTGGGGTAGTCTACCCAATTGCTGATAGTTCATGGGTGAGCCCAATGCAATGCGTGCCAAAGAAGGGAGGCATGACTGTGATCAAAAATGAGAAGAACGAGCTTATTCTAACAAGAACAGTAACTGGATGGAGGGTATGCATGGACTACAGAAAGCTAAATAGTGCCACATGCAAGGACCATTTCCGTATGCTTTTTATTGATCAAATGCTTGATCGGCTAGCGGGAAAGTCCTTTTACTGCTTCCTTGACGGATACTCCGGTTATAATCAGATCAATATAGATTTGGAGGACCAGGAGAAGACAACGTTCACATGCCCATATGGAACATTTGCTTTTAGTCGAATGCCATTCGGCTTATGCAACGCTCCAGCTACCTTCCAGAGATCTATGATGTCTATCTTCTCCGATATGGTAGAGGATTTCCTTGAGGTTTTTATGGATGATTTTTCGGTAGTTGGTGAAACTTTTGAGCATTGCTTGAAGAATCTGAAATAAGTGCTAAAGCGGTGCGAAGAGACAAACCTTGTACTAAATTGAGAGAAATGCCACTTCATGGTGGATGAAGGTATTGTTATGGGACATAAAATCTCAAGGCGTGGCATAGAGGTGGATAAAGCTAAAATAGAAATCATCTCTAAGCTTCCTCCACCCACATCCGTAAAAAGTGTCCGTAGTTTTTTGGGGCATGCCGGATTCTACAGGCGTTTCATTAAGGACTTTTCAAAGATTGCAAACCCAATGTGTAAACTTCTTGAGAAGGATGCCAAGTTCGTCTTTGATGAGAAATGCCTCACAGCTTTTGAGGAAACAAAGCTCACCACAGCACCCATTATTGTCACACCTGATTGGTCGCTGCCTTTTGAACTTATGTGTGACGCCAGCGATGTAGCTATTGGAGTTATGCTGGGACAAAGACACAATAAAGTTCTGCACCCAATATACTATGCTAGCAAAACACTTAATGGAGCGCAGATAAATTACACCGTAACTGAGCAAGAGTTGTTGGCCATTGTGTATGCGTTCGAGAAGTTCCGTGCGTATCTGTTGGGCTCTAAAGTAATTGTGTATACTGATCATGCAGTTCTCCGTTATCTGATGGCGAAGAAGGATGCAAAGCCAAGACTAATCTGATGGGTTTTACTACTGCAAGAATTAGATTTTGAAGTTATGGATCGAAAGGGAACACAAAACCAAGTGGCAGATCACTTATCTAGGCTTGAAGAATCGGGGAGACAAACAGGAGAGTTGGAAATCAATGACGCATTTCCAGATGAACAAATACTGGCGTTATCCAATTCCTTTGCACCGTGGTATGCAGACATTGCTAACTACATCGTCAGCGATCTTATTCCGGAAGAGTTGGAATATTACCAAAAGAAGAAGTTCTTGAGGGATTGTCGAAACTATTATTGGGAAGAACCTTTCTTGTTCCGTGTCTGTGCGGATAACATAATTAGGAGATGCGTGCCTGAGGAAGAGATGCTACAAATTCTGAAAGCTTGCCATAACGCACCGGTTGGGGGTCATCATGGGGGGAATAAAACGGCAGCAAAGATCTTGGAATGTGGTTATTACTGGCCGACCATCTATCAAGACGCTAATAAGTTGGTGAAGTCTTGTGACCAATGCCAACGACAGGGCCCAATTTCTAGGAGGCATGAGATGCCTATGAACTTTGTGATGGAAATCGAACTATTCGACGTTTGGGGTATTGACTTCATGGGCCCTTTTATAAGCTCATGTGGGATGAAATGCATCTTAGTGGCTGTGGACTACGTGTCCAAATGGGTAGAAGCCGTTACTTTACCAAACAACAAAGCTCGGAGTGTAACCGTATTTCTAAAGAAGAATATTTTCACCTGGTTTGGCACCCAAGAGCCATTCTCAGTGATGGGGGTTCGCATTTCTGTAACAGAGTCTTTAAAGGTCTCCTTGACAAATACGGGGTCAAGCATAAGGTTGCCACACCTTATCATCCACAATCGAGCGGTCAAGTTGAGGTATCCAACAGGGAGATAAAGAGTATATTAGCAAAGACGGTGAACGCAAATAGGACCGACTGGTCAAAGAAGCTAGATGATGCTCTATGGGCATACCATACAGCGTACAAGACCCCTATTGGTACATCCCCTTATCGGCTAGTCTTCGGAAAAGAAAAGCGTGCCATTTACCTGTAGAACTTGAGCATAAGGCCATGTGGGCCTTAAAAAGATTAAACATGGACTAGGCGGAGGCTGGAGCTCTAAGGCTAGCACAATTAAATGAAATAGAGGAGTTCCGTATTCACGCATATGAAAGTGCAGCAGTATATAAAGAAAGAATGAAATTCATCCATGACAAGAAGATCTTAAAAAGAGAGTTCAAGGCAGGGGATCTGGTATTGCTGTTCAATTCAAGACTAAAACTATTTCCGGGGAAACTGAAATCTAAATGGTCTGGACCATTTAAAGTTGTTGATGTCTCTCCTTTTGGAGCTGTTGAATTAGCATCGGAGGATGGGTTCCGAACTTTCAAGGTAAACGGGCAAAGAATCAAGCACTACTTGGGAGCGGATGGAGAGAAACATTTGGTAGAGCAGCTGGCTCTAAAGGATGGTCCAAGCCCAACCTTGGAATGATTGCAGAGGCGTCTTAGCTTTGTCGTGCCGTGACGTTAAATCAAGCGCTTCATGGGAGGCAACCCATGTGTGTTAACATTTACTTTTGTTTGTAGTTGTATCTTTATTTAAGTTTTAATCTCATATTTGTACTTAGGGCCATTTGAAGGATGTTTTAGGATGCAGGAATTTGACAAAAGGACACAGAAATTGAGAAGGAGTTCGTGGAACAACAATGTGACAAATGCTACACAAATGCGATCGCATTTTCAATATGCGAACCGCATTTGTGCCGCAAACTGAAGCAGAAAGTTGAGTAAGCATAGCTGGCATAAATGCGACGAAGCACCGCATTTTGCGGATCGCATTTGAGTTATGCAATCCGCATTCTCAACGCAAACAGAGACAGAGAATTTGGTTCAAAAGTATGACACAAATGCGGTGAGGTAACTTATTATGCGATTCGTATTTACAATATGCGATGACTTAACCATCGCATACTGCCAGGTACGTGTTCGCATTCCCTCATCTTCTAAATCGTTCAGTCTAAGTATATAAAAAAAAAAAACAAAAAAACACAACAGAGAACGAACCGTGATTGACATTACCGGAGGAAATTGCATCTCAAGCTCACCAAACATCAAAAAGTTGATTATAAGTTGTAAAAAGTCCTCAAATCTTCTTCATAGGTATGTTCAACCATTGCTATCTGATAAAATTTTAAATTTTGCAAGATTAGGTTTGATGTTTCAATGGAGTTTTTAAATTTTTTTGGGGGTTGAAGTCAAGAATCTAGGGTTTTAATTCTTGGGGGATGACCATACTTGTGTATCTTAAGGTATTTGCGGTCCACAAAATCAAAATGTGGACCGCATTTTGACCGCATCCCTAAACCCTAGATCTCTGAGGAAGACAACAAATGTGGTGTCTTTGCGATCGCATAATGACTATGCGGACCCCAAAGCCACCGCCAACATATCCAGAACATTTGGTTAGCATAGGTGATTTCTGCGGTGAATATGCGATCGCATATATCGCTTTGCGATGAGTATGCGATCGCATTTGTGTGTATCCAACAGGCCTATGCACAAAGACATTTTGTGATGGTTATGTGATTCGCATAGTGGTTATGCGATTCGCATACCGTGGAATGCCATCTGCCTTGCACTCATAGGATTGCGACGTGTTTGCGGTTCGCATAGTGGATATGCGACCGCAAACCACGTCGCATTTCTGTAACTATTTGTTGATTATTCCTGTTTTGCTTTTCTCTAATGATGATAATGTCGCTTACATATCCTATTCATGCAGATATGGCAGCCAAAAAGCACTCCGTAAAGAGAAGACCACCTTCCGCTTCTACCTCAGCACAACCCAAAAGGATAAGAGTGGAATCAAATGTACCGAGTACCTCCCAGTCTGATGAGGAGGAACGCTTACCGGAAGTCGATTTAGTGGCTGAGGCCAGACGGAAACGCGGTGAGACATGCAGCTTCGATTTGGGGTTGAAGGTTCCAGAACATTGTTCAGGGAAGGGCTAACAAAAAGGAAAATCGTGGGGGAGAAAAAGTTAAGCTTGAACGGATTACAGGAACAGTAACCTCATATTCTCGAAAACATCAAAACGAGAAAATGGGAGTACTTCACTACGGACCCCAAAGAATACAATGAGTCAAAGGTCCGGGAATTCTATGCGTCTTACAGAGCTTCACGAACGGGGTACCATAGACGCAACAGAATATTCACTGGCATCGTCCACGTTCGAGGTAAGGTTGTGTTTTATGACAATGAGCATATTAATGAACTCTTCTTTCCCGATTGGGAATCAGGCACAGCTGAGTACGATGCCAAGTACTCCAACAGAGAACACGAACGTGGATGGATAGCATCCGTTATTGCCAAGGGGACTCCTGCCTGGATTAACCCTGGAAAGAAAATCTACAAAGAAGACCTCACAAGTGAGGGAAAATATTGGCTAAACTTCGTCACCTCCCATTTAATACCATCCAGAAATGAAACGGATATCAGCATTGAGAAGGCACTTCTCATTGCGTGTATTATGACTGGTATTAAGATTGATGTGGGGAGTCTTATTTTCAAGGAAATTGGCATCTGGGCAACGCAGCGGGCCACATCACTTCCCTTCCCGAGTTTGATCACAACCCTCTGCCAATAGGTGAATGTTCCTTTCTTACCACAAGCAGACAAACTCGGTAAGTCAACGAGGGATATAGATATCACTCATATAAGTGATTTTGCTGCTTCACCAGAGACCCCAATTGAGGACATTGACTCCCAAAATCTCCTTTCTCCCCAAGACCCAGGAACCTCCACTGCTGCTGATGAGACTGCACCCCCATCTACCACTGGTCCATCTTCCTCACCAATGCCAACCCTTTCAAGACTCGGTCTAATTGCACATCACGCAAATTCCAAGGTGGACCAACTCTTGAAAACCCTGCCCCACCTGATTAAACAGGCCCTGACTCCGATTCAAACGTCAGTGACCGCTCTCCAACAACAACAACATTGTTCGGAGATCGGTTGCACAATCTTGAGTCTAGGGTTGAACAGATTGAAAGAGGTAAGGTTAGGGGTTTACCCCAGTTGAGGGAGGAAGTACAATCCATGAAGACCGAACTCCAGAAAATGCAAAATCTGGAGTTCGACATAACATCTCTCCTCCCCAATGAGGGTGACCAAGGTACTGACATTACTGCACCAGACTTGGGCCTGGACTTCACGGCACTAATGGCAGACATTGCACCTTCGTCTGCTAAAGTGTCTCAGCCTCCCGCCCCTCCAGTACAGGTAGACATCACTGATGACGAGACATCGGGGGGGTCATCAGAATTCGAAGGGGAAGAATCAGAGGATGTAAGTTTAGGGTCCGATGAGGGTGATGACCCCAAGGACAAGGACAAAGCAATTGATGCACCAACTGTGGAGGAAGAAGAAGAGCAAGCAGACATTGAGAGGGCCATACAGCAATCGCTAGCGGAAGTGGCTGCCCCTGCAGACTCATCAGCCACACAGCTACCAGTGGGCGAAGCTAGTAGCTCAGCGGCCCCACAACCTGCTCCAGATCAGTCCCACAGCCCTCCTGCAGCTCCGGAGGAGACCTAGGCTATTGCATCTCTTCGCGCAAATGCGCCCCAAGGAGCCCCTTGCACTCGATATTTTTTCTTATGCATTGGGGACAATGCATGACTTAAGTTGGGGGTGGTAGCCTTATCTTTGTATCTGTGTATTTGATCTAATTTTCTGGCATGTTTAGCGACGTTGATAATTGTACAATATGTAGTAATGATTAATGATTTATGTATATAGGCTGTTGTAATTAAATAGTTAGTGAAATGAAGTTTGTCAATAAAATCCCCTTGTTTTTTCTTTGCCGGGTTCTTTTTCAAGGGTGTAATAGTAGAACCAGGTTTATTAATATGAGATATATTGACCAGGATGATGAAGTTGTTTAGCATCAAGTATGTAAATCTGTGCGTAGATTATACCCTTGTTAACAAATCAATGATGTGAATTTGAGGCTCACTCTGTAACTTTAGGTCTACCTAGAATCGTGTATGTATACACGAGGAAAGCCTCGAGTGACCAAATGTGAACTCTTAAGCTGTAAACTATGTTAACCAAATGGTTTATGTGCCAATGTGTGTGAGCTCCTTGTTTGAATAATTCTTGTGTTCACTTCTGCCATCTAGAACTTGCCCGGTTGGTTTTTCGACGCTTTTTATAAGTACACTGAGTTGGAGAGAGGATTTTAGGCATTCTTTGTTTATGTATGAAACCTTTTTAGCCTCTTTTAGCCTACCCATGTATAAATAATATCACTAGTTCCCCATTTGAGCCTTTTAGCATTTTCCTTGGCCTCCGCATTACAAACATTTCCCGTTAGTAAAACAATGATCTCTTTTGAACCCGTTCCTCCTTGAACATTGAGAACATTGCTAAAAGCCTAAGTTGGGGGTGTGGGTCAAAATGGAAATGGATAAGGCTGTGAAGTAAGGGTGAGAGACTATACCTCAAAGTGCTAATGTGAATTTATGAAAGCTCCAAAGAAGAAAAGAGAAAAAAAAAAAGAGAAAAGAAACAGAGAAAAAAATTCATAAATAGTTATGTATGTATTTGCAAGAATGGAGCTTGGAAATAGATTAGAGAGGTATTTAAGGCGGGTCAACTGTGGGAACTAAACGTCATTGAGGCTATGGGGTTGAAAAGAAGTAAAATGTTAAAAGAAAGAAGAATGTAATTAGTGTTCAAGGAAGATGTAGCCACTCGTATCTAAATATATATCCTACCCTTCCTTAAACCTACATTACAAGCTTACAAAGTCCTTATGTGATCTCCAACCGAGTGTTCTTAGAAGTAGGTGACGAATTAAAATAAGGGCAAGCCTATGGTATGGCATGTGGTGATACTTGAAATTTCGTTCTGAGAGTGAGTGTATTTGCACTTTAGTCCCTTTGTATTGCTTTGATAAATATTGTGAGAGTGGCACGTTCTTCCAAATGAGGGCACATAAATTGCTAGGTTGACAGAAAGTTGAGTTTTGAGTAAAGAATAAGTGTACTCAGCTGAAGGTAACCTTTAGTTACTTTGTTGAGGCTCAAAGTTCACTACCTGATTGGTTATCCTTGAATATACTGATGATTCTAGGAGGGTACAGTATTCAAAGAGATATACTTGAGATACTAATAACAAACACCGTCCATTGTCAGTATTGTTTCATGTTGATAAGTAGAGTCTAGACTAGGATAGTATCGTTTTAGTTGCTTGAGGACAAGCAAGAGTTTAAGTTGGGGGTGTTGATGTGCCGGGTAATTTCGGCACATTTTGATACTACTTGCTTAAAGTTTAACTTGTTTTACGTGCAAAGTCTACTGATACTTATGTACTTTTTGTGTATTTGCAGTATATCGAGTGTAAGGACCCAGAAGTACGGAAAAGAGTTCAAAAAGCCAGCTGAAGACAAGAAAAGAAGTTAAGAGCATCGCAAATGTGAGTATGCGGTCGCAAACAGCAAATGCGGACCGCATATTCCACAAGCAGATCGCAAACAAGGACAGAACTCTTGGCAATTCTTCATGTCGAGAATGCGGTCGCATTTGCGACCGCAAAACAGGAATGCGAACCGCAAAATAACAAGGTAAAATCGCAAACGCAAACAGACTTTCTGGATGAAAATCATAGTGGAGAATGCGATCGCATTTCGCGATCGCATAACCAACATGCGGACTGCAAACTAAAATGCGATGAAGGCAAAACTCTTGGGTTAAATCTGCGACAGCCGATGAAGAATTGCGGTCCACATTTCTGTTTTGCGACAGAAATGTAGTCCGCATTATTACTGCAAGGGCAAATCAGTTCAAAATTTGCCTCGGGTTTTGGGCCTTTATAAATAGGTTTAATAGGATTTTGTGAGGGGGATTTTGTCAGAATTGAGAGTACAAAGTACGGGCAATTAACTAGTTTGAATTCTTGGAAGCTTTTGGGATCGATTACCTTCTATTTTGTAAGATGATGACAATTACTATTCTTTATTCTTCAATTTTCAGCATGAGTAGCTAAATTTAAATGCTGAGGTTGTGAACCCTAGATGGGTAGAATGTTGTTGAGATTTTGATATTGAATATGATTTCAATGGAAGATTGATATTTATTTATTTCTTGTTCTTCAAATAATTGTTAGTGGTTGCAAACAATAACGAACGCCAATTAATTCTATCTTATCTTGGAAAAGTGGGATAGAACTTGGTAGAAATAAATGACAAAGACCCAAGGCTTTAAACCTTGTTTAATGAAATCGCTTAGGAATAAATAGGTTTTAATTTGGCATTAATTGATTGTTCTTAATTACAACTCTTTTGTATTTGGAAAAATCGTAAAGAGGATAAATTATCCAACTATTGGGAAATATTGGATAGTAAATTAAACATCAATTGCATATCAAGAACTCTTCCGTTGGAAATATTCAATATTAATATCAAGAGCATTCTACTATATAAAGGGGGACACAACCTTGGTTTCTTTAATTCATATTATTTATATTCACAACATTGCAATCAGTTTTCGTTTACTCTTACGTTCAACATCTCTTTTCTTTATTACAATTACTCGATAGAATTACGACTTAGTCGAGTATTACACTAATTAGATAAACGTTTCACACCCATTCCCTGTGGATTCGACCCCAACCTTGTTGGGTTATTATATTTGACACCGACCGCTTACACTATTCTTAAGGTGTAATTTGAGCGTATCATTAACCAAACCAAACCGAAAGCTTATTGGCTTATTGGTATCAGGTTATCAGGGTAATGGATGGTGAACGAATTGAGATTTTATAATTAACAACTTAACAGTTTGGGAGAAGATTACTCAATTTTCTTATCAGATAAACCGTTAACCCGTTAAGAATTTTTATATTTACACACACGTTGCATGTTCACAGTAGGATAATATAATCCGCATTTGTGTTTACATAATAGAACAACCAGGTTGATGATCATAGGAATCTCTAACTTGTTAAACGGAGGCATGGTATAATAGTGGGGAGTTTGCCACTATTCCACGGCAGCAACAGAAGTTTTTGAGTCTTTGTATCAGATTTAGCTTTGTCTTTATTGTGCCCATACGCTGGGGTGTTATTTCCGGCAAAATATTTCCTGTTATAGAACTAGTGTTGGATTTCTGTAGCTACGTAGAAGCAACATTTGGTATTGCTTGGTGGGGTCCTCTGGCTGCTTTTGTGTTGGTTCAGCTGGTTTTATCCTTGTTTCATTTTGAGCATTCTGTGTTGTTACAGGTGGAGGGTTGAAATAATAAAAACCAGTGAACTATGCTGTTTGGCCGTTTGATATTCACAAGACTAGGATTGTTCAAAAATTTTCTATTTGGTTTAGCCGATAAACCTCCCAATAATCGTTAATCCGATACCAATCTGCCCGTTTCTTATTGGATAGCTAGCGGATTACTACATTTATAATCAGGCAACCGATAAGTCGAAGTGTTAAGCGTAATTATCCGCCCGATAAGCACCCTTACCTGTCTCAGTACCTGCATAATCAGTGCAGAAGTGTAGCATGAGTACATAAATCAACGCGTACCCAGTAAGTATCTAGCCTAACCCTGAAGAAGTAGTAACGAGGGGTCGACATCAATACTTACTAGTAGTCCAATAAATCAAGTACAGTAAAAGTAGACAGCTATGAAGCATGGCAAGTAAAACAGTGAAAATAGATATAGGTACATAATATGATCCTCAACTGAAGAGTAAACACAAAGTCCTCAAATACCAGACACATCCTCAAGTGGAATACATAATAGTCAAGACCAAATAAAATGTCACATCTTAACTCAGAAATACTCATAAGTGCGATGACTCCTTATCAATTATTTTGCACGACTCTACCGAGGTAAACGACCCGATCCTATAAAGGTAATGGCACGATATCCTACCGTAGCATACGGCCCGATCGCATAATAATAGTGTACACTGCCGAGGTCGTATGACCCCATCCTGATGCATCTTATAATACTTTCGAGGAGAACGATCCAATCCCATAATAATATTGTTGAGGCGTTAAGCCCGATCCCCTAGGAATACTAAAGACATTGACGGGTCACTGGCCCCACTCACGAATATATGTGTGAGTTAGAAAATTTAAGAGACTTTAGGATAATTTCGTACAACAAGGGATATATCCATATAGAAAGTGTAAGTTCCACGACTAACCAAGTGGCTCGTCAAATATATAAGATAGCAAGGTTTGATACTCTATACAAGTCCAGGCTCAGGCTAAATATGATATTAAAGCAGGTAAATAAGAAGGATTAACTCAAATAACATAATTAAAGCATGGCGTGAGTCTAAGTCTACCACAACCGAACTAGGAATTCCAGCATACGCACGGACACTCGTCACCTCATACGTGCGTAGCTCCCATAACATGTAGCACCTAACAAATATAACACATACATGGTAAATTCCTCCTCACAAGGTTAGACATGATACTTACCTTGCTCTGAAATCCAATAACCGTCTCCAATGCCTCTCTAACACCTCAAACCAATGCCAAATGATCTGAAACTAGTCAAAGAACGTGCAAAACAATCAAAATATACCCAAGGACTCGTAATTTAACAATTTATAACAATTCCCAACTCCACAAAAAGTCAACAAAGTCAACCCCCGGGCTCAAATGCCCGGATTCTAGAAATTCTCAAAAATAAATATTTACTCATAGCACCACGAACTCAAATATATAATTTATTCACAATTCCATGTCCAATATCGTGGTTAAAATCCAAAAATACTATTTCTAGGTTTTTTTCCCAAATCCCACAATTTCTACCAATTTTCTTGTTAAATTCATATATATAATCTATGTATTTAACTCATAATAAGTGAAAATCATTTACCTTGCAATAGATAATGAAAATCTCCCCTCAAAGAGCTCCAAAAATCGCCCTACCCAAGTGAAAAGTGAGGAAAATGGGACTAAACCCCGAAATAAAATACATTCTGCCCAGGCCTTCCTCTTTGCGATCGCGGAAGATCCCTCGTGATCGCGAAGGCCAACCAGCCTCGCCCAAGAAAACCTTCTATGCGAACACGAGACATCACCCGTGATCGCGCCCCTCTACCAGAACAACCTACGCCGAACGTGAGCCTAGCTCCCTGAACACGAAGGCCAAACCTTCCAGCTTCAAAAAAATACATTCCGTGATTGCGAACAACTCCCCGAGATCGCGAAGAGCAACCTTTCAAACCAAGCCACCTGACTAACACTTCGGGTTCGTGACCTTTACCATGCGAACGCGATGTACAATAGGACTAAGCACCGCGATCACGAGCCCCCAGTCGCAATCGCAAAGAACAATTCTTCCCAGCTCCCAAACAACACTCTGCGTTCGCGAGCTTTTCTCCGCGGTTGCGAAGAACACCCTTGACGCTAGAAATCAGCAACCCTAAAACAAAGAGAAATGGTCCAAAACCATCTCGAAACACACCCAAGGCCTACAAGACCCCGTCCAATCATACAAGACAGTCTCAATACTCATCCAAACTTGTCCAAAGACTCAAAACGCCCCGGATAATATCAAAACCATGAATCGACGATAAAAATCTTTCTCTTAACTTTCAAACCTTCAAACTTCGCCGAACGCGTCCAAATCACACTCAGACATTTTTTATCACGACCAAACTTCACGCATAAGTTCCAATCAATAAATGAACCTATCCAAGGTTCTGGAATACTGCCTAGAGTCCGATAACACCAAAGTACACTCCAAGACAAAATTAAGAAATTTCAAACTTTGAAAATGCAAACTTCCAATAATAAATGATGAATTGCTCCTTGACCATCTGATACTCAATCCAAACATACGGTCAAGTCCGAAATCACCTTATGAACCTATAGAAAACTTCAAATCTCGATTCCTATGTCGTTTTCCCAAAAGTCAAACCTTGGTCAACTCTTCCAATTGGAAGCTTCCAAATTGAGAATTATTCTTTCAAATTGATGTGCCGGAGAATTTCGGCACATTTTGACACTACTTGCTTAGATTTTAACTTGTTTTACATGCAATTTCCCTAGGTACTTATGTAATTTTAGTGTTTTTGCAGCATATGAAGTGTAAGGACCTAAGAGCATGAAAAAGAGTTCAAAAAGCCACATAAAGACAAGGAAAGAGCAGAAAAGCATCGCAGAGGTGAATATGCAATCGCAAACATCACATGCGAGCCGCAGACTTCACATCAAGATCGCAGAGCAAGACAGACTTATGGGCAAAATTTTACGTCAAGAATGCGATCGCATAACTGGTATGCGAGCCGCAGAATTGCACACGGAGATCGCAGACCAAAGCAAGAGTCCTGGGCGAAGTTCAGAGTCAGAAATGCGATCACATCTGCGATCGCATAACTGGTATGCGAGCCGCAGAAGCAACCGCAAACCATGGATGCGATGAAGGTAAACCTAGGTTTGAAATCTGCAACAGACGTGTCAAAATTGCGGACCACATTTCTATTCGGAATATGGTGACGATCTGGAGGCAGAAGTGGAAGGAAATCCTTTTGCGGATATCGAGGAGTACATCGAGGATACAAATGCTATTGTACCTCCTGCTATTGGTGCTGCAACTTTCAAGGTGAAACACGGGTTATTTCTGATGCTTAAAGCGGAGGAATTTTTCAGGAATTTCACTGATGATGATCCAACACAACATCTCAGAAATTTCTTGGGTGTATGTGCAATGCATAAGCAGAACAATGTCTCCGATGATGCCCTAAGTTTGAGATGCTTTCAAGTACTCTCTAGCTGGGGACGCAAGGAAATAGCTCCAGAATCTTCCTCCAAACTCCATTCATTCCTGGCCCGAACTTATCCGAGCTTTCTTGTCTAAATGGTTCCCACAAAGCAAGAAGTCTGAGCTCAGGGATAAAATTTTCTTCTTCAAGCAATTACCGGGAGAACAACTACATGAGGCATGGGATCGCTTCAAACTATATTTGGTGAGGTCTCCAAACCATGGTTTCCCAGATTTTATTTTTGTTAGAGAAATTTTACATGGGTTTGGATCCGATGAACTAATCAATAGCCAAGAATGCAGCTGCCGGATCTTTCATGGACAAGTCATTCGCAAGGGTGACACAGATACTTGACAAAATGGCAAAGCATAATCAAGCATGGCATTCTGAGGACACTACAGGTGGAATTGCGTATGGCTCTCCTTCTTTGAGCAACATGATCAAGGAAAATCAAGAGAGAGTCAAGTGATTGCAGAGCTTGCTACGAATGTAAATGTGTTGACAAATATGTTCACTAAAAACCAAAAGAAGAAAGTAAATGTGGTTGAGAATATGCAACCTGTACCAAATGAAGATTTTGAGGAAGCAAATTATGTCAACAACTCTCAAGGAGGGTATCAAAGGCAACACTATCAAGGTCAAGGATCACAAAATCAATGGAGGCCAAACCCGCAAGGGCAAGGTCACCACCAATGGTGAAACGACCAAGGTGGCTCAAACCAAGGAAACTGGAACAACAACAACAACTTTTCAAATCGAAGTTCCAATCCCTATGTTCCCCCAAAGGGTCAATACTCAAATCAAGGTTCCTCAAGTGAGTCTAAATTGGAAAGTATGCTTGAAAGGATACTGCAAAATCAAGAAAAATCAGACAATTCCATGAGGAACATGACCGAGTTGGTTGGCCCTCATACTGCAGCCATTCAAAAATTGGAGATGCAAATGAGAGATCTCTCTCAGGAGCAACATCCACAGCAAAAGGGAACACTCCCTAGTGATACAATTGCGAACCTAAAGGGAAGTGGGAGTGGCCCAACTTCTCATGTCATGGCAATTACTACCAGGAGTGGGAAGATACTACAAGGAAAGGGTGAACAAGCAGTTGAAGTGGAAGAATTCGAAAAAGGGGTTGAGGTTGAAGAGCCTAATGTTGTTGCAGTTGAGAAAACTCCGGAAGTTGTGCAAGTCCAAGAAAAGACCCGAGAAGGGGTAAAGGAAAAGGCAAAAGAAACATCAAACATTCTTCCGCCTATTCCTAGACCTCCTCCTCATTTTCCTCAAAGACTTGAAAGAAGGTTTGATGATAGAAAGTTTAAGAAGTTTTATGACATTTTAAAGCAATTATCGGTGAACATACCGTTCTTGGAAGATTTTCAAGAGATGCCTGATTTTGCTAAATACTTGAAAGATTTGATCACCAAAAAGAGGACTACCAAGAATGAGGTGGTGAATATGACTCACCGGGTTAGTTCAATTATTGCCACAACCTCCATTCAGAAGAAAGAAGACCCGGGGGCCTTTACTATTCCATGCACTATTGGGGCGCGTGATTTTGCAAGGGCTCTTTGTGATAATGGGGCTAGCATTAACTTAATTCCGCTTGCCATTTACAAACAAGCGGGGTTAGGAATGCCAAGGCCAACAAGTATGAGATTGCAAATGGCCGATCATTCCATCAAAAGACCGGTAGGAATTGTTGATGATGTGATTGTGAAAGTGGGAAAATTTCATATACCTGCTGACTTTGTAATTCTTGATTGTGCTGTTGACAAAGAAATCCCTATTATCTTGGGGAGACCATTCCTAGCCACTGGAAGAGCACTTATGGATTCGGAACGGAATGAAATCAAATTCCGAGTGAATGATGAAGAGGTTACATTCCAAGCAAGTAAGAAGCTACCGAATGAGTATGAAAGCATTTCGGTGATTGATATTGTTGACGATGTGGAAGATGCGATTGAAATGAAAATGGAAGAACAATGCCTCGGTGAAGCATTGGGGGCTATCTTGGTGAACTTTGACGGTGAGGATATGGAGGGTTTTATGGAGTCGATAAATGCATTGGAGGGGCGTGGTTCTTACTCTTATGCTCCACCAAAGCTCTCTCTCGACTTGGAAAATATATCTACACCTCCCGCAAAGCCATCTATTATTGAGCCACCACAACTAGAGCTCAAACCACTTCCTCCGCACTTGAGGTATAAATTTCTTGGCTCAAATGATACTTTACCAGTAATTGTTTCTTCTTTGTTGAATGATGTGCAGGTGGAACAATTGTTGAAAGTCTTGAAAGAGCATAGGCAAGCCATTGGATGGACAATTGCAGACATTCGTGGGATCCCTGCTGGAATTTGCGAGCATAAAATTCAATTGGAAAGTGGGACCAAACCGAGTGTGGAACACCAACGACGGTTGAACCCGTCAATGCAAGAAGTGTTAAAGAAGGAAATAATCAAATGGTTGGATGCCGGGGTAGTCTACCCTATTGCCGATAGTTCGTGGTGAGCCCGATGCAATGCGTGCTGAAAAAGGGAGGCATGACTGTGATTAAAAATGAGAAAAACGAGCTTATCCCAACAAGAACGATAACCGGCTGGAGGGTATGTATGGACTATCGGAAACTCAACAGTGCCACATGCAAGGACCATTTCCCTATGCCTTTTATTGATCAAATGCTTGATCGGCTAGCGGGAAGGTCATTCTACTGTTTCCTTGATGGATATTCCGGCTACAACCAAATCAACATAGCATTGGAGGATCATGAGAAGAAGACATTCACATGTCCTTATGGAACGTTTGCTTTCAGCAGGATGCCATTTGGTTTATGCAATGCTCCGGCTACTTTTCAAAGATACATGATGTCCATCTTCTCTGACATGGTAGAAGATTTTCTTGAGGTCTTCATGGACGATTTCTCGGTGGTTGGAGAGTCTTTTGAGCATTGTCTTAACAATCTTAAACAAGTGCTCAAGAGATGTGAAGAGACCAACCTTGTGCTTAATTGGGAGAAATGTCACTTCATAGTGGATGAAGGCATTGTGTTGGGGCATAAAAGTTCAAGGCATGGCATAGAGGTAGACCGGGCAAAGATATAGATCATTTCTAAGCTTCCTCCACCTACTTCCGTTAAAGGTGTTCGCAGTTCTTTAGGGCATGCCGGTTTCTATAGGCGCTTCATCAAGGATTTTTCTAAGATTGCAAATCCTATGTGCAAACTCCTTGAGAAGGATGCAAAATTCGTGTTTGATGAGAAATGCCTCAGAGCTTTTGAGGAGTTGAAGCAAAGGCTCACCACGGCATCTATTACTGTCACACCTGATTGGTCACTTCCTTTCGAGCTCATGTGTGACGCCAGTGGTGTAGCCATTGGAGTAATGCTTGGCCAACATCACAACAAAGTTCTTCACCCAATTTACTATGCCAGTAAAACACTTAATAGGGCACAAATGAATTACACAGTGACTGAACAAGAACTTCTGGCCATTGTTTATGCTTTCGAGAAGTTCCAAGGTGGTAATGTACACAGATAATGCAGCTCTTCGCTATCTCATGGCAAAGAAGGATGCAAAGCCTAGGTTCATTCGATGGGTTTTTTTGCTACAAGAGTTCGACATTGAAGTCAAAGACCGCAAGGGGACTCAAAATCAAGTGGCGGATCATTTGTCAAGGGTGGAAGAAGCAGGGAGACCAAAGGGAGATCTTGATATCAATGATGCATTCCCGGATGAACATATATTGGCCCTACCTAATAATTTTGCTCCTTGGTATGTTGATATTGCTAACTATCTAGTTAGTGACCTTATTCCGGACGGGTTGGAGTCATATCAAAAGAAGAAGTTCTTGAGAGATTGCCGGAACTACTATTGGGAGGAGCCTTTCTTGTTCCGTGTGTGCGCGGACAACATCATCAGAAGGTGTGTTCCAGAAGATGAGATTATGCATGTTTTAAAGGCATGCCATGACTCACCAGTTGGGGGTCACCATGGGGGAAATCGTACAGCGGCAAAGGTGCTTGAATGTGGCTACTATTGGCCTTCGATCTACCAGGATGCTAATCAAATGGTTAAGGCTTGTGACCGATGTCAAAGACAAGGTCCAATCTCTAAGAAGCATGAAATGCCAATGTATTTTGTGATGGAGATTGAAATCTTTGATGTTTGGGGAATTGACTTCATGGGTCCTTTCATAAGCTCATGCCGGATGAAGTACATTTTAGTGGCTGTGGACTATGTGTCCAAATGGGTAGAAGCAATTGCCCTACCAAACAATGAGGCACGGAGTGTGACTACATTTTTAAAGAAGAACATTTTTACTCGGTTTGGCACTCCCAGAGCCATTCTTAGTGATGGGGGGTCTCATTTCTGCAACAAGGCCTTCAAAGTTCTCCTTGAAAAGTACGGTGTCAAGCACAAGGTAGCCACACCCTATCATCCGCAATCAAGTGGGCAAGTGGAGGTTTCCAACCGGGAAATAAAGAGCATTCTAACAAAAATGGTTAATGCAAACAAGACCGACTAGTCGAAGAAGCTAGATGATGCACTGTGGGCATACCGCACAGCATACAAGACTCCCATTGGTACGTCGCCTTATCGATTAGTTTTTGGAAAATCCTGCAATCTACCTGTGGAACTGGAGCACAAGGCTATGTGGGCCTTAAAAAGATTGAACATGGACTGGGCAGAAGCTGCAACTCTGAGGTTAACACAACTGAGTGAAATGGAGGAATTCCGTCTCCATGCTTATGAAAGTGCAGCTATGTATAAAGAGAGAATGAAGTTTGTCCATGATAAAAAGATCCTGAAAAGAGAATTCAAGGCGGGTGACTTAGTGTTGCTTTTCAACTCCAGCCTCAAGTTATTTCCGGGCAAGTTAAAATCAAAATGGTCTGGTCCATTCAAAGTAGTCGATGTCTCTCCCTTTGGAGACGTAGAATTAGCATCGGAAGATGGGCTCCGAACTTTCAAAGTGAATGGCCAAAGAGTCAAGCACTACTTGGGCTCAGATGGTGAGAAGCATTTGGTGGAGCAGCTGGCTCTCAAAGATGGTCCGTGCCCGACCATTGAGTAAATTCAGAGGAGTCTCAACTTCGTCGTGCCGCGACGTTAAATCAAGCACTTCATGGGAGGCAACCCATGTGTGGTAACATTTATTTTTGTTGTAAATTTCTTTAAGTTTTTGATAAGATAGATTTACATCAAGCACTTTGAAGGGTGTGTTAGAATGCAGGAGATTCAAAAGGCCACAATACTGGAAAGGAATGCCTAAAAAGTGAAGAAAAACCACTGTGTGAAGTTTGCTGCACAAATGCGGTTTCACTATGCGAACTGCATTTCAATCGCAAATCAAAGCAGTGAGTTTGACTCAAATTGTTGACAAAAATGCGACAAGGTAACTCATTATGCGGACCGCATTTACATTATGCGATCCGCATTTCAATCGCAAACTGAAGCAGTGAGTTTGGCTCAAATTGTTGACAAAAGTGCGACAAAGTAACTCATTATGCAGACCTCATTTACATTATGCGATCGCCTAGTGCCTCACATTAATACCCTTTCATCATAACCCACCGCGTAACACGTATGCGATCGCATAGTGTGTTATGCGGTGACTTTCCCATCGCACAATGCCAGGTAAGGCGCCGCATTCTCTCATCTTTTAATCCTTCAAAATACCGCAAAACAACATTAAAAAAAATGAAAAAAAATGAACAGAGAAAGGAACGACCAGCAGCAAGCACAGTTCAAATCGTACCAAAGACAAAGACCTGTTTAAAATCTCCATACTTTTTGTAATCTTTTTTATTGGTACGTGTGCTGATCTCCTCATGGTCGCTCCTAGCTTTGCTGTGTTTTTCTTTAGTTTTCATTTTGAATTTTTTTTTATTTTGTTGCTAATCGTACTTGCTTGGTTGCTTCTGGAGTGATGGGTAGAGAGATCTAGGACTTCCATTGTTGGGGGGATGAACTGAATCGTGAGACCAAAGGCATTTTCGGCCCACAAAATCGAAATGTGGATCGCATTTTGGCCGCATCCTTAAACCCTAGTCTCCTGAAGATGATGACAAATGTTGTGCCATTTGCGGTCGCATGATCACTGTGCGAAACGAAAGGCACCGTAGACTTGAAAAGAACACCTGTTAAAACCTTGACATCTGCATTTGTTTTGCGATCGCAATTCCCACTTTGCGGTGGACTTTGCGATCGCATTTTTGTTATTCTTATTTGTGTTTGTGCAAGTAAAATTCTTCGATGATTATGCGATTCGCATAGCAATTTTTCGATCGCATAATCCATCGCAGACTGAGTCCCAATAGTGCACAGTCAAGTTTGCGACTAGTTTGCGGTTCGCATAGTGGTTATGCGATCGCAAACCATGTCGCATTCATTTACCAGTTGTTGCTTTTTTTTCTATTTTCTTTTCCCTTTTGCTTACAATGTCGCTCACATTTTACCCTTATACAGATATGGCACCTCAAAAGCATGTCGTAAGAAAAAGGGCACCATCCGGTCGTCACACGTCACAGCCAAAACGTGTGCAACTGGAACCAAATATGCCAAGCACCTCCCAGTCTGATGAGGAGGATCTCTTGCCCTAAGTCGATCTACAGACTGAGGCTAGAAGGAAACATGGAGATGACTTCCATCTCCGATTTGGGGTCGAAGGCTCAAGGGAACTGTTTAGAGAGGGACTCACCAAAAGAAAAATATTGGGTGAGAAGCAGTTGAGCGTGAATGGCCTCGAAGAACAGTACCCCCACATTCTCGACAATATAAAAGCGAGAAAGTGGGAGTGCTTCCCTGAGGCTCCTAAGGAGTTCAATGAGTCACTGGTTCGGGAGTTCTATACATCTTATGGAGCTTCCAGGACGGCGCACCACAAACGCAACAAAGTGTTTACTGGCATCGTACTTGTTCGGGGAAAGAATGTGTTCTGCAATAGTGAAGACATTAATGAAATATATTCCCTCGACTGGCAAACAGGCACAGCCGAGTACGATGCTAAGTACTCAAATAGAGAGAACGAGCGTGGGTGGATAGCGTCCGTTATCGCAAAGGGGACCCCTGCTTGGATAAATCCTGGAAAGAAGATATATAAAGAGGATCTCACAAGGGAGGGTCGATTATGGCTAAGCTTCGTCACCTCCCATTTGATACCGTCCCGGAACGAAACTGATATCAGCATTGAGAAAGCTCTTCTCATTGCATGCATCATGGCCGGTATCAAAATTGATGTGGGGGCTTTAATCTTCCAGGAAATCGGTATCCGGGCAAGGCAGTGTGCTACCTCACTTCCATTTCCGAGTTTGATCACAGCTCTCTGTAAAGCTATGAACGTGCCTCTCATGCAACAATCTGATAAAACCGGAAAGGAGACGAGGGATATAGACATCACTCGTATCAGTGATGCTGCTCCCCCACCAGAGACTCCACTCCAGGAGCCTGACTCCCAGACTCCTATACCTCCCCAGGTTCCAGAGGCATGCACTTCTGCTTCAGAGCCTGCCTCTCAGTCCACCACCGGTCAGCCTTCGTCTGCATTGCCAGCCCTCTTAAGGATTGGTCTCATGGCCCAGCATGCCAATGCCAAGGTAGACCAGCTCTTGAAAACCTTGCCTAACCTTATCAAACAAGCCTTGACTCCGATACAATCGTCAGTGACAGCTCTCCAACAACAACAAACGTTATTTAGAGATCGCTTGAACAAGCTCGAGTTCAGGGTTGAAAAGATCGAGCAAGGCGAGATTAGGGGTTTACCTCAGCTAAGGGAGGAGGTGGCGTCTATGAAGACCGAACTCCAGAAAATGCAAAATTTGGAGTTCGACCTATCATCCCTCCTCCCCAAAGAGGGTGATCAAGGAGCAGACACGGCTGCCCCAGACCTGGGCCTAGACTTCACAACTCTGATGGCAGACATTGCACCTCCGACTGCCAAAATGTCCCAACCTCCAGCTCCTCCGGTACATGTTGATATCCATGATGAGGAGACATCTGGACATTCTTCAGAGTCCGAGGGTGAAGAGACAGACGAGGAGGATTCATGGTCCGAAGAGGATGAAGGCCCTCAAGAGAAGGGCAAGCAGATTGTTGCTCCTACAGTGGAGGATGAGGAGCAAGCAAACATACAGCGGGCCATACAACATTCGCTAGCAGATTTTGCCGCCCATGCAGATCCATCAGCCACTCAACCATCAGCGGGCGAGGCTAGCAGCTCAGAGGCCCCAACTCTAGCTCCCGACCAGTTTAACATCCCTCCTTCGGCAGCAGAGGGTCAGCCGGCTACTGATTCCCATAGCGCTTAGTGCGCCCCAGGAAGCCCCTTGAACACTACTTTATATTCATATGCATTGGGGACAATGCATGATTTCGGTTGGGGTGGTAGCCTTATATGTATTTTTGGTCTGTATTGTTGTATTTTTGCGACATTAGTAACTGTAATATATACTAGTGCTTCATGATTTCTGTACATAAGTTATCTTTAATTAGTAGATAGTTTTCCATCTTTAGTGATTAGAAATAAATTTCCCCTTGTTTTTTCTTTTTCGGGTTCTTTTTCAAGGGTCTAATAGTAGAACTAGGACAGTAAAATGAAACATGTTGACCGGGCTGGTGTAATTGTCTAGTATCAAGCATGTGTGTCTATATATAGATTATACCCTTTCAAAAGATCAACTGTGTGAACTTGAGGCTCACTCTGTGACTCTATGTCTACCTAGAGTTATGTATTTATATATAATGAAAGCCTTGAGTTTCCAAATGTTAACTCTAGGGCTTTAAACTTTGTTAACCAAACTGTTTGTGTGCCATGTGTGTGAGCTCTTTGTATAGATAGTTCTTGTGTTTGCTTCTACCATCTAGAACTTGCTCGGTTGGTTTTTTGACGCTTATAATAATTACACTTAGTTGGAGAGATGATCTTAGGCATTCTTTATTTTATTTGTAAAACCTCTTTAGCCTTTCAAATCTACCTTTGTATAAATAATATCACTAGTTCCCTATTCGAGCCTTTAACCTTTTCTTTGGCCACCTCATTACAAACCTTTCCCTTTTTGTAAAATAATTACCTCTTTTGAACCTGTTCCTCCTTGAACATTAATAATTATGCTAAAAGCCTAAGTTGGGGGTGTAGGTCAAAATGTAAATGGGTAAGGTTATACAGTGAGGGTAAGAGCATATACCTCAAAGTGCTAATATATATATATATATATATATATATATCAAAGTGCTAATATGAATTTATGAAAGCTCCAGAAAAAAAATGAAAAGAAAAGAAAAGACAAATAGATATATGTTTGTATTTATAATTATGGAGCTTTGAAGGAAATTAGAGAGGTATTTAAGGTGGTTCCATATTGGGAACTAGATGCCAATGCGGCTATGGGGTTTTAAAAGAAACAAAGTGTAAAAAGAAAAGAAAATGTGATTAGTGTTCAAGGAGGATGTAGTTACTTATATCTAAATATTTATCCTACCCTTCCCTAAACCTATATTACAAGCTTAAAAAGTCCTTATGTGATCTCCAACCGAGCGTTCTTAGATGTAAGCGACGAATTAAAATAAGGGCAAGCCTATGGTATGGTATGTGGTAACACTTGAAATTCTTTTCTAAGAATGAGTGTATTTGCGAATTAGTCCCTTTGTGTTGTCATTATAAATATTATGAGTTTGGGACTTTCTTTCTAGTGAGGGCACATAAACTGCGAGGTTGAACAGAAGTTGAGTTTCTGAGTAAAACATAAGTGCACTCAGCTGAGGGTAGCATTTAGTCACTTTGTCTGAGGCTGTAAGTTCACAAGTTGATTAGTTTTCCTTGAATATATTGATGATTCAGGAAGGGTAAGGCATTTGAAGATGAATGCTTGAAACACTAACAACAAACACTGTCCGTGGTCATTATTGTTTCATGTTTTGTAGAGGGAGTCTAGAATAGGATAGTATCGTCTTAGTTGCTTTAGGACAAGCAAGAGTTTAAGTTGGGGGTGTTGATGTGCCGGAGAATTTCAGCACATTTTGATATTAATTGCTTAGATTTCAACTTGTTTAACATGCAACTTCCTTAGGTACTTACGTAATTTTAGTGTTTTTGCAGTATAAGAAGTGTAAGGACCTAAGAGCATGGAAAAGAGCTTAAAAAGCCACATAAAGACAAGGAAAGAGCAGAAAAACATCGCAGAGGTGAATATGCAATCGCAAACATCACATGCGAGTCGCATAATTCACATCAAGATCGCAGATCAAGACAGACTTCTGGGCAAAATGTCACATCAAGAATGCGGTCGCATATGCGATCGCATAACTGGTATACGAGCCGCATAATTGCACACGGAGATCGCAGACCAAAGCAGAGTCTTGGGCAAAGTTCAGATTTAGAAATGCGATCGCATCTGCGATCGCATAGCTGGTATGCGAGCCGTAGAAGCAACCACAAACCAAGCACGAAGTCTATTAAAGGAAGAAACCACGATGCGATATGCGGTTGCATTTCTACAATGCGGACTGCAAATCGTGAATGCTATGAAGGCAGACCTAGGGGTGAAATATGTGACAGATGTGTCAAAATTGTGGACCACATTTCTGTTATGCGACAGAAATGCGGTCGCATTTTTGACTTCGGGGCAGATCAGTCTGAATTCTTACCTCAATTTTTGGGCCTCTATAAATAGAACTACTAGGGTTATGTGGGGGCTATCTTGTCAAACGTTGGAACAGAAAGTACAAGGCTTGAATATTCCTATCTCTTAGAAGCTTTTGGGTCAAGAATCCTTTACTTTGTAAGCGTTATGACAATCAATATTCTTTTAATTTCAGATTTTAGCATGAGTAACTAATTCAAACACTAAGGTTGTGAACCCTAAATGGGTGTGATGTTATTGGATGTTCAACATTGAATGTATATTTAACGGTTGACTGATATTTGTTACTTCTCGTTCCTTAATCATTGTTGGTGGTTGCAAACATTAACAAACGCCATTAAATTCCATCTTTGCTTGGGAAAGCGGGGTAGAATTTGGTAGAAGTAAATATCAAAGACTCAAGGCTTTAAACCTTGTTTAATAAAATCGCTTAGGGATAAGTGGGTTTTAATTTGGCATAAATTGATTGTTCTTAATCACAGCTCTTTTATATTTGGAATAATCATAAAGAGGAAATATTACCCAACTATTGAAAAATATTGGGTAGTCAATTAGACATCAATTGCATATCAAAAGATTCTTCCGTTAGAAATATATCATATTGACATCTATAGCATTACACTTCATTAAGGGGGACACAACCTTGATTTCTTTAATCATATTATTCATATTTTCAATATTGCAATTAGACTTTATTTTAAAATCTAATTTCAATTCATACTTTTGTTACGATTACCTGGATAGAATTACGACTGTAGTTGAGTATTACGCTAATCAAGAAAACTTTTCACACCTATTCCCTGTGGGATTCGACTCCAACCTTGTTGGGTTATTATATTTGACATCGACCGCTTACACTATTTATTAAGGTGTAATTTGAGCGTATCACGAACTCATTATGAACATCTGCAAACCTTCCGTGATTATTTTGTAGTGTCTCCCTGGGTTCCGTTATCTTTAAACAGTGGGCTTCTAGAATTATTGACTATGTCATTGTCGTGTGCAGAGAGCTTACTATCCTTAATATTCCACATCCCTGGGTGAATAGGAGTTATTTATCTTTCTACCCGGAGCATCATATAACCCATTAGAACCTTTCTAACTAATGATGTCATTATGATGATTAACCATGTCAGTGTTATTGGTAGTAATCTTCATGTCTCTTAGGATATAACCTCCTGAAATGCCCTTCTCAGTACATTGATGGATTCCTAAACAGTTCCAGCCCAATCTCAAACCTCGTTGTTCCTATTTGTAGTAAATCTATCAAGAGTTGTAGGTTCAAGCATGTCAAAGAAGAAGCATCATTCTATGATCAAACATATTGGGTAGGAACTCTATGGTCACATTCGTTCTAGCACATGATAGGATAATTGTTGAAGGTTTCCAAAAGTTTAATTTGGGTGTCTGACATAGAGATTTAGAGTTGAAGAAAGTGAACGGGTTATTCTTTAGATTTTCTCCGTGAAAATATTATGTGAATTATTAATAAAGGTAAAGTAGGTGTAATACACATTGGGCCTTATGGAATCTTGAGAGAAATAGGCCGAGCTATGCATATGAAGTCCCCCATCATTTTTCTCCATGAACCCGGTGTTTCATGTGTCTAGGTCCGAGAAGGTAGTTGGGAATTGTTTGTCTATTGCTCCGATGGAAGCTATGGAAGGTGAAGTTAAGGGGTAATTGGCTTATGAGAGGTACCTAATTGTCATCCTTGTTAGATAAGTCCGGAAGTTGAGATTCCCTCCATCAAAGTGCTGTGGCCAAGTCTGTGAGTCGAGGAGGTCACCTCGAACGCCGAGAATGTTGATGAGTGAAAATATTTTCAGTTGTTTGTATAGACAAATGGTTGTAGTTCGAAAAGGTACTTTCTATGTGTTATGACTTAAAATATGTACAGTTAATGTCAGGATACCATTATGGATGATGTAATACCTGTAATGTTGATATTAGTGTTTTTGATATATATTGTGATGCTTTGTTGAGTTGTGGATGTGTTGTTAGGGTGCTTTTGGTGATTTTCTGACAGGTGGATAGGCCCAATTACGGGGAAAACTCTGCCAAACTTTTTGAAAAATTTGGGAGTTAGTCAAATTTTGGGGTTTGAGATGTTTGAAAGAAGATTTGAGTTATGTTAGGTACTTGGGGCGAACTCTACTCCTCGAGGATGAATGATCCTAAGCGGGGGAGGATGTAAGACCCCGTAAAAGTTTCGCCAAGGAATTTGGGGTTTTATGGTGCCGAGATAGACTTATGTGTTTGAGAATGCATTGAAGAAGTTGGTAGAATTTTTGGCAGAAGGCAATTATACGGTCAGATTCGCGATCGCAGATCCATTTTGCGAGTCGCATACCCGTCATAGAGTTGAGCAGAAAATTGTTGAATTTTAAAGGTCGTTTTGCGATTCATTCTGCAATCGCATATCCATTTCGTGGTCCGCACATCCGTCAGAGATTTGGCATGAAGAATTTTAGAGAGTGATTCTGCGGTCCACTCTGCAGCCGTATAAGTGGTCTGTGGACCGCAGACCTGTCGTAGACTGATCCAGACCATTCCAGTTTTTGGTACCACTTTTGCGGGCCACATATCTATTATGCGGTCTATTCTATGACCGTAGACCTGAGTTCGGAGGGTCTATTTTTCTATTTTTATAACTCGACCCCATTTTGATAAATAGCCTTAGGGGCTCATTTTGAAGCGAATGTCTGATGATTTAAGAGAGAGGTAAGAGTATTTTACAGAGAAAAGGAGGAAATTTAGAATTCTAATCACCCATTCTTGCACCAATCTTCAAGAATAAAGGGAGCCAATCACTAGATTACAATATATCCGGGTAAGTCCTACTCCTAAGCTTTTATCCAAGAGGTTTTGAGTTCAAGTATATTATGGGGTTGGAAATAGGCCATGTGACAATAGGTTGTAGTATGTGGGGTTAATGAACCATTTTGGTTTGTTTTTTATTGAAATTGGTTGAGGGAGGAAGGTATTACCATTATAGAGCTTTGTAGTCTATTTTGCTTACTAGGTATTTGACAAAATTCCTAAGAAATTACACCATGAGAATCCTTCTAATTATTTATTGATTTTCGCTATCTTCCTATATATTGTTATTGGTTGAAGTGTTGGAGAGTTTTAGTAACTTAAGGAAAGCTCAAACAAGTTATATTGGCTAAACTTCTCTCTTGGAATCGAATTCCATGATGTTTCTGTAAGTTTCAGGTATGGATGGCCCAAGTTCCTAATTCCCATGTTCCGAGTTATTCCTTATATATTTGACTATTCCGAATAAGCTTATGTTGAAAGATATATACGAAAAATGTGCACCAAATTCTCCTATCATCTTGTGTTCTCCGTCGGGAATGTATCCTAGTGTGACCAATATGTCGAGATAGTATGATTTCCAATCATGTTTAAACTGCAAGTTGTTATGTCCAATTGTGAAAGAAAATTCAATGTGCCTAAGACTCCTATTGTACATATTTATGCTTAGTACCTTGATTCCAAATGCTCTTATTGATGATCTAAAATACGCTTGAAAGTGAAAAAACTTAGAGTTAGATATAAAACGTGGCGATGATTGTTGTAACTAGTGCATTTGATCGGGAGTCGTGTTTAAATCGTAAATCATCATGCTCTCATTTATAAGTATTTCCGATGTGATTTGAGTTCTTACGTACTCAAGAGTTGAAATTGTATATTGGCTTTTTTGAAGATGTATTTCAAAAGATACGGTGTTTTACTCATTTATGATTTTTAATTTGTGTCGTGATTACAAGTCATTGTGCTCCATACTTTGGAAAGGGATCTATTGTGTTTAAAGCCTCCACTACTGGTGAACTTAAAATTATGATTTTCGAAATATTCTACATGTCGATATTTGTGATGATGATCATGGAAAGTCAAGAAATGAAAAATGTGGAATACGAAATACAGCCAACGTGCCATGAATGAAGAATCATGAGTATGGCCAAGAGTGCCAAGGAAATAATTATGGTGTGAATGGTTGAAAGTACTAATGAAGATATATATAATGTGAAAGATAATGAGGTGAATATAAAATATATTTGTACTTTTGCTTCCCTTATGCCCAAAACAAAATGTTTTTGGGAGTATCGTTAGTCACCGAGGAAGGGTAGGTTGGAATGACATAACCCCGGAACTACACGTGCTGGTGTAAGGTGCATTGTGATTATTCCCCTTATTTGGGATGAGATTGTTGTGATGAGATTATTCTCCTTCATTGGGATGATATGATTACTAGAAAAGGGTGATGTTGATCCACACGGCATTATGGTGAGACGGCCTAGACGGTCGAGTCGTGATCGGACGCTATGCCGCACACATGGTGGTGATTGTGCTGGAAATTGTTATTGAAATTGTGATTGAGATTGTGATTGTGATATACGTCCATCCGCACACACTGGTGTGAGGCGGCGGGGCTGTTTTGTGTAGAGATTGTGATTATGATACACCTCCACCCGTACAAATTGGGGTGAGGCAGCGGGGCCGCTTTGTGTAGAGATTTTGATTGTGATTATACCTCCACCCGCACACATTGGGATGAGGTAGCGGGGTCACTTTTTGTAGATCGAATGTCTTTTGGTGAGACGGCCTAGCCGATCGGCACGTGATCGGACTCCGTGCTAAAATACGGTGGTATATCGGTACTAATGATCTCCTAACCAAAAATATATATATTATATCCATATTTTGAAAATTGTTATGTTTTCAACTTGGCATCTGGATATTGTTGATTTTTACTTGTTGTTTTCATAGTTTTTCCCCTACTTATATTGGCATTCTATTTCAAAAGAGGATATTAAGCTTTGCATGCTAGTACTATTCCATATGTACTAACGTCCCTTTTGCCTGGGGCTCTGCATATTCAATGGATAGGTGGTTCATCAGCGGGCGGTCGTGATCCTCGTTAGCAGTTACTCTCTACTCAGTAGGTTTTGCTGAGCCCACCTTAGTTCCGGGTTTTATGTCATTTGACATTGTATTTTGTGCTTCAAGGTATAGCTGGGGCCTTGTTGCCGGCACATTCATTCATCACTTCTGTTGTACTTAGAGGCTCCGTAGACAGGTTTTGGGTGGTGTCTGATGTTGGGAATTGAACTAAAAATGTTAGTATTTGGCAAACCTATTTTCGTCATTTCTATAAACTTGTAATATTTTTGAAATTGTAAATGGATATCTTTTGAATAATGGGAAAAGAATGTGGAACAGTTTATTCTCCTCATGTATATCTCTTGATATTGATTTTATATTGGTCATGGGTAAGATTGGATAGAAGGCATCAAGTAGGCTTGCTTGACCGGGGTATCTCAGTTGAGCACTGGTCGTGCTCCCCAAGGTCGGGGCGTGACACCTTATGTAGGGTGCCTACGTATCTTGCTAGAGTAAGAATCAGGTCAAAACGTAGTTCGGGCCAATTAGTGGGACTATGAGATCTGTATGGTTGTCATGAATGGATAATTATTCCTTGAGAAGGAATGGTTGCAAATAAAAATCATTGGGTGGGCGCATGGATCTGTCTCAAATAATAGAAGTCAGTGAAGGTGTAAGGTATGATTGGGAAGAATACGCCAAATCAGTGGAGGACGTATCAAGCCAGATTGATGTAATTTCGTAAAGGATGGTAAAATCCAGATTATGGTATGATTACGAGATGGTCATGTGTATTTAAGAAATTCAAAGTTTAACACAAGTCAACCAAGTCAGACAAAGATAACCTACTATTGGATAACAGACAGAAGGTACACGTAACAGAAAAAGAGTACATAGCAATAGCAAATGAAGAATATATAACAAACAAAGAATGAGTAACATACAAAGAATATATAACAAGTAAAGGATATGTAGCAACAAAAATCCAGTTAACACAAGCTGCAAGATAGTGTGTACAATGACCAAGGAATTCTAAGAGTAGATTTACCTAGATTCGGACATGAGTTAATGTGACGATCCGGTCAGTCGTCTCGTGGGTTACCACTCCGTCTTCCCCATTTTCTGTCTCATTATATTTCATTATATGTGTTTTATGTAATCAAGTTGAGTAGTTGAGTACGGAGTGAAATTGGTAAGAAATGAGACATTTAGTTTCTTTCAAGAAGGGTTAAATCGGAAAAGTCAACCCGATGTTGACCTATGAGTTAGGAGGCTCGGATGTGAATTCCGATGATTCGATTAGTTTCGAGAGATGATTTATGACTTAGGAGTGAAATCGGAATTTGTTTCGGAGGTCCCGAGTAGAATTAGGCTTGAATTGGTGAAGTTAGAATTTTGGCGATTTCCGGTTGATAGGCGAGATTTTGATCCGAGGGTCGGAATGGAATTCTGAAAGTTGCTGTAGCTTCGATATGTGATTTATGACTTGTGTGTAACATTCCAGGTCATTCGGACGTGGTTTGGTTGGGTTTAGATTAAAAGAGCGATTATGAAGATTTTGAAATCCTTAGGCTTGAATCCAACGCGAATCTGGTGTTGAGAGGTTGTTTTGAGAGTTCCGATGGTTGGAACAAGTTTGAATAATGCTATGGGATATGTTGGCATGTTTGGTTGAGTTTCTGGAGGGCCTCGAATGGATTTTGGATGGTTAATGGAGTTTAACTTTGGCATTTCAAGAATGTGTTGATGTTGTCTCTTCAAGAAAAAGTGGTAAAATATTATGAAATGGGCTCCAAATTCAGTTTTAGTTGAATCATTAGATCCGTATCGAAATTTCGGAGTCATAGCAAAAAGAATCGTCCAATTCGGACATCGTATGAGAAAGTTATGCCTATTTTCGTGTCAGGAAAAAGAATCTGCAGACATGTCAAATTTGCGATCGCAAATTGACCGCAAATTCGACATGCGAACCGCGAAATCGGCATAGAAACCGCAAACTGAGGCAGAACAGGGTGCGAGGTTCATGATCTCTGCAACCAAAAATGCGAACCGCAAACCTGTTATGCGACAGGTTTGCGACTCGCATTTTTTGCCTGGCAGGGGTGTTTTAACGCAATTTTTGATACTTTTTAAGTAGAACTCAGTGCCCATTTTGTTCTACAAGAACCATTTTTGTTACCCACGAAGAGGAACACCTCCAAACACCCTAGAATCACAACAAACCAACTTCAAAACCATATCCAAAGGAGATTATCTTGTGTAGATTCTTAAAGAAGAGGATTTGACCATTCTAAACACATTTGGAGCTACAGAGCTGGAATTAAAGCAAGTATTGAAGAAATTCTTGGAGGGATTTCAATGGAAACATCAGGGTAAGTGTTCCTAACTCAATTTTGGAGGAATTACCTCAGTTTATCACTATTTTTAGCAATTAATTGGTGATTTAAGTTGGAAAAATTGTGGAAAACCCTTAAGTTTAGATTTAGGATTTGGAGATCGATCCGATGTCGGAATTCAATAATTTTTGTATGGTTAAACTCGTATCGAAATGGGTTATCACATTTTGTGGGTTTTGTACGATTACAAGAAGTGGGCCCCACTGGCAATTTTGAGTTAAATTTCGGATTTTAATCCGGAAAATTTGTAAATTCATATGGAATTAGTTTCTACTATGTGTATTGAGTGTATTAAATTATTTGTGACTAGATTTGAAGCCTTCGGACACAAAGTTTCAAGGCAAGGGTTTGTTGGAATCTTGAATTCAGTTGCAAAGCGAGGTAAGTGTCCGTTCTAACCTTAGCTTGAGGGATTAGAAGTCGCGTTCTATTTGTTAAATTGTTACTTTAAGTATGACGTATAGGCATGGTGACGAGTACCTCTACGTTGGTGTCAAGCATGACCGTGGGTCGTATATGGATGATTGTTTTGATGTTATTGTTCTCGTGTTGAGAAATTATGATATTGTTTTGTTTCCTTACTGAAATTCCTGTGATTTGTGTGATGACTATTGAAATGGGAGCGGGTGGTACGCCTACCACAAGATGTAAGGAAATGGGGTCGAGTTGCACGCCTGCAACAGGATATATATATATATATTGAAAAGGGGTCGGGTGGTACGCCTACCACGAAAATGAAATGAAAAGGGGTCGGGTGGTACGCCTACCACAGAAATGAAATGAAAAGGGGTCGAGTTGCACACGTGCAACAAGATAATGAAATGAGAGCGGGTGGTACGCCTACCACAGGAAAAATAAGGAAATGGGGTCGAGTTGCACGCCTGCAACAAGATAATAAGGAAATGGGGTCGAGTTGCACGCCTGCAACAAGATGGAAACTGAAAGTAAAAATTGTCTGTATCTCTTTTACTTGTGTTAGAAATTAATTGTAGTTTTTCCTTATATTTCTTTGATAATTTGTTTTATCCATTACTCCGAAACATATTTCCCTTCCCCATAGTTGATTGTTTATTTGCTTCTATCTTTCTGCTTCGGATATATATATATACATATATATATATATATATATATATAAAACTGCACAGGTTTATCTGGAGTCTGGTCCTAGCCTCATCACTACCTCGCCGGGGTTAGGCCAGGCACTTACCAGCACATGGGGTCGGTTGTGTTGATACTACGCTCTGCACTCTTTTGTGCAGATCCCAGTACCGCAGGTTTTGGAATGTAAGGAGATTCCAGCTTCTGATTATCAGGTCACCCTAGGTAGTCATGCATGCGTCCGCGGACCTTGGAGTCTCCCGCTTTCTATTTTATCTGTTTCTTTTTTTTTTGTAGTCCTAGAAACAGTATTTTGTTATTTCTTTCAGACCCTTACTTGTAGTAAATCTTAGACAGTCTGTGAAGCTGTGACACTAAATCTTGGGTAGTTGTTAAGGAGATTGTATTGGCGATGTTTAAAGGCTTGAAATTTTATACGTCCTGCTCATTTATTTATAATGTTATTAACTGTTGATTTTAAGTTGCTTTGATTTTGAGTGGAAATAGTAGTTAATGATTTGGTTAATTGGCTTGCCTAGCTTTCACTAGTAGGCGCCATCACGGCTCCCGATGGTGGGAATTCCGGGTCGTGACAGGTTGGCATCAGAACTCTAGGTTTACGTGGGTTTCACAGTTCACAGACAAGCTCAGTAGAGTCTGAGGGATCGGTACGAGACGTCTGTATTTATCCCCTAGAGGCTATAGAGTTAGAAAAAACTTCATATTTGTTCTTTCTTATCGTGCGGTTTTGTTTCTTAATGTTAATTGAATTCCTATTCTATTCCTCGCAGATGGCGAGAACACGTGCTTCCTCTTCTACCGCTCAAGAAAAAACTTCATATTTGTTCTTTCTTATCGTGCGGTTTTGTTTCTTAATGTTAATTGAATTCCTATTCTATTCCTCGCAGATGGCGAGAACACGCGCTTCCTCTTCTACCGCTCAACAACCCGAGCCCCCAGCAACAGCTCCTACACGGGGCAGAGGGCGAGGCCGAGGTCGTGCTAGGGGTCGAGGCAGGGCCAAGACGCAGCCTCCTACAGCAGCACCTGTGACGGAACCTCAGGTTGATCTTGACGAGGGGGTTCCGGCCCCAGCAGCTCCGGTGGACCCAGCTCAGGTCCTAGAGGGGTTTATTGCTACCCTAGTTCTTCAGGACGCTTTGGTCCGGTTGATGGGTCTCATGGAGAATGTCACCCGAGCAGGCTTACTTCCTGTAGCACCAGCCACTCCTCAGTCCGGAGAAGGGGCTCAGACTCCTCCTACTCGTACTTCGGAGCAAGTAACTCCCCAGGTTCAGGTTCCAGCGGTTCAGCCAGTTGTGGCAGTTTAGGCAGGTACCATAGCTCAGACCGGCAATGGGGCGGCTATGTCTGCCGATGCTTTGTGGAGACTGGACAGATTCACCAAACTATTCACTACCACTTTCAACGGTACTTCTACGGAGGATCCCCAGGACTTCTTATACAGCTGCCACGAGGTTCTCAGGAACATGGGTATTGTTGAGACCAATGGGGTAGATTTTGCTGCATTCCGCCTGTTCGGATCCGCCAAGACTTGGTGGAGGGATTATTGCCTAACTAGGCCAGCCGATTCACCATCTCTAACTTGGGAACAGTTTACAGAGTTGTTTCTGGAGAAGTTTCTCTCCGTTACTCAAAGAGAGGCCTATAGGAGACAGTTTGAGCGTCTTCAACAAGGATCCATGACAGTTACCCAGTATGAGTCCAGGTTCATCGATTTGGCTCGGCATGCTCTCATCATACTTCCTACAGAGAGGGAGAGGGTGAGGAGATTTATTGACAGTCTCATCCAACCGATTCGCCTTAAGATGGCTAGGGAGACTAGGAGTGAGATTACTTTCCAAGAGGCGGTCAATGTGTCCCGCAGAGTCGAGATGGTTCTGTCACATGGGGGTGGTCATGGGTTCGATAAGATACCCCGTCACTCCGGCAGATTCATTGGTGCTTCGTCTGGAAGTAGGGATTTATATGGAAGAGGCCATCCTCCTAGGCCTTTTCAGTCAGCTGTTCAGGTTTCTCACAGTGCTTCAGGTAACCGTGGTTCCCAAGTACAACATCTTGATCAGCAGTACCTCAGTGCACCACCGCTTCAGAGTCTCCAGCATCGACAGCCGAGGGCTTGTTTTACTTGTGGCGACCCGAGGCACATTACTAGAAATTGTCCTCGGGTTTCGAACAGTTCTCCGCATCAGGGTTCTCGTGCTGTGTTACAGGCACCAGATGTTCTACAACTAGCTAGAGGTGGTGGTAGAGGTGCTAGAGGTAGAGGTAGAGGTGCTGGAGGTAGAGGTCAGGTCGGCAGAGGTGGGGGCCAACCAGCAACAGGCCGTCCAAGAGATGTGGCTTAGGGTGGTGGGGCTTAGCCCCGATGTTATGCTTTCCCAGCCCGGCCCGAGGCAGAGGCTTCAGATGCCGTGATTACAGGTACGGTTCTGGTTTGTGACAACGAGGCTTCAGCCTTATTTGATCCAGGGTCTACCTACTCGTATGTCTCATCTTATTTTGCACCGTATCTGGCCATGCCTAGTGACTCGTTAAGTGTTCCTGTTTATGTGTCTACTCTGGTGAGTGATTCCATTGTGGTAGATCGAGTCCATCGCTCCTGTGTGGTAGTGATTGGGGGTTTTGAAACCCGTGTAGACTTATTGCTTTTGGATATGGTTGATTTTGATATCATATTGGGGATGGACTGGCTATCACCTTACCACGCCATCCTAGACTGCCATGCCAAGACTGTGACCTTAGCTTTACCGGGCATGCCCCGTTTAGAGTGGAAAGGGACTCCTGGTCATTCCACCCGTAATATTATCTCTTATGTGAAGGCTCGACGTATGGTCGAGAAGGGGTGTTTGGCTTATTTGGCTCATGTTTGTGATTCCAGTGCCGAGGTCCTCTCTATTGAGTCTGTGCCCATGGTCCGTGAGTTTCCCGAGGTTTTCCCCTCCGACCTGCCGGGGATGCCCCCCGACAGGGATATTGACTTTTGCATTGATGTGGCTCCGGGCACTCAACCCATTTCTATTCCGCCGTATCGCATGGCCCCGCCAGAGTTAAAAGAATTGAAAGAGCAGTTGCAAGACTTGCTCGAGAAGGGTTTCATTAGACCTAGTGTTTCACCTTGGGGTGCGCCCGTGTTGTTTGTTAAAAAAAAGGACGGGTCAATGAGAATGTGCATCGATTACCGAC
This sequence comes from Nicotiana obtusifolia, assembly GCA_002018475.1. NCBI lineage: Eukaryota > Viridiplantae > Streptophyta > Magnoliopsida > Solanales > Solanaceae > Nicotiana > Nicotiana obtusifolia. The sequence goes on from MCJB01030979.1 coordinate 150,202, forward strand.
AGTTGAACAAAGTTACAATAAAAAATAAGCACCCATTGCCGAGGATCGATGATTTGTTTGATAAGCTCCAGGGTGCCAGGGTATTTTCAAAGATTGATTTGAGGTCTGGTTACCACCAGTTGAAGATTAGGGCATCCGATGTCCCTAAGATAGCTTTCCGCATTCGGTACGGACATTATGAATTCCTGGTTATGTCCTTCAGGTTGACAAATGCCCCAGCAGCTTTTATGGACTTGATGAACCGAGTGTTCAGGCCTTACCTGGATTCGTTTGTGATAGTTTTCATCGACGACATCCTGGTATATTCCCCCAGCCAGGAGGAGCACGCGCAGCATCTCAGAGTGGTTCTTTAGACTCTGAGAGATAGTCGGTTGTATACTAAATTTTCAAAGTGTGAATTCTGGCTGAGTTCGGTTACATTTCTGGGTCATATTGTATCGGCAGAGGGTATTCAGGTTGATCCGAAAAAGATTGAGGCAGTCAAGAACTGGTCTAGGCCGGCATGAGTCACAGAGATTCGGAGTTTCTTGGGACTGGCAGGCTACTATCGTCGGTTCGTGGAGGGGTTTTCATCAATTGCAGCCCCGATGACCAAGTTGACTCAGAAAGGTGTCCAGTTCCAGTGGTCGGGAGAGTGTGAGGTGGGCTTTCAGAAGCTCAAGACAGCTCTGACCACGGTACCAGTGTTAGTTTTGCCCACAGGCTCAGGGCCTTACACGGTTTATTGTGACGCCTCTCGTATTGGGCTTGGTGCAGTGCTAATGCAAGAGGGCAAGGTCATTGCCTATGCTTCGAGACAATTGAAGATTCATGAGAAAATCTATCCGATGCATGATTTAGAGTTGGCAGCCATAATTCACGCCTTGAAGATTTGGAGGCACTACTTATATGGCGTGCCGTGTGAAGTGTTCACGGATCATAAGAGGCTTCAATATCTGTTCAAGCAAAAGGAGCTAAACTTGAGATAGAGGAGGTGGTTGGAATTGTTAAAGGACTATGATGTCACTATCTTATACCACCCGGGAAAGGCCAACGTGGTGGCCGACGCCTTGAGTAGAAAGTCGGCCAGTATGGCAGTCTTGCTTATATTCCGGTCGGTGAGAGACCCCTTGCTTTGGACGTTCAGATGTTGGCCAATCGATTAGTGAGATTGCACGTTTCTGAACCAAATCAGGTATTAGCTTACACGGTCGCTCATTCTTCATTGTTAGAATGAATACGTGACCGACAGTTTGATGATTCCCATTTGTGTGTCCTTAGGGACACGGTACAGCGAGGAGGTGCTAAGCAGGTCACCATAGGTGATGATGGGATTTTAAGATTACAGGGTCGAGTTTGTGTGCCCGATGTAGAGGGACTTCGGGAGTTGATTTTGAA
>MCJB01030989.1:0-67272 GCA_002018475.1 Nicotiana obtusifolia
AACAACTTCCATTTTTGAAATGTCCTCTGTAACAAAGAGGCTGCAGCTACTTCCACACAGACAGTTAAAAGATTCAAAATCTGCGTAATAAAGTTTTGTCTTTGTTAAAGAAAGAGGATATGGGGATTGGAGGAACCAGGAAAAAAAAAGATCAAGTGTTGCTCAAAAATTGCAAACAGGTTTTAAGTCCTATGGTGCATCGACCTGCAGAACCTGTTGCTTGTAAATCAAATTGCAATTTTCTAAAGTAGAAGCTCATTGGAAATGTTAGCAAGCATTGAGGTGTTTAGCTAGGTACCATGAAAAAGGCATATGGGACCATCGAAACATTTGCATTCAATGTATGCCACGTAACATAGTCGTCTACAGAGGACGCAGAGGAATGATCCTCGAGGTTTTAAACACATTCTAAGTAAAGTATTAAACTTCTTCAAGCACCAGTGGACATGGTGGTATGATCTCAATAGGCATGAAAATGAAGTCATTACACAACGAAGGGAGACTAAATCTGCTGAGCAATAAAGTGTGTGAGTTAAAGACTCTGGGAGACTCATTGCTTCTGCACATAGGAGCTCTTCATAAGGAATAATTGGAACCTTGCCAAGAAGAGCATAACGTTCACTAGCTTCAGCACCAAATGGAAACCATTCACCAATTGCAAAATTCACGGCCTCGCCACAGTTAAAGCCTGCAGGAACAAGGAAAATTAGCTGTATGGGCAAAGTAATATCCTCCGAAATTGTGATGGTCATTGTAATCAAGATCTAACCATGACTAAATCCTGAATGGTATGCTCTAGGGAAGGTAATAACAAACTCTCCTGGCATTTGGACAGCCTTGTAAACTGGGACATCATATTGCAGCAAAATATTTGGAGAAACCATTGTTGTTTTGTCTTGAAGAACGTTAAAGACTCCATGGACCCCATTTTCTGATAGAATTTCCTCATTATAGACATGATGCCGAATAAGATTCTCAAACTGAACAGCTGCATGACCAGGAACTCCATACCAAGTTTTGGGCCCCCCACAATGATGATAATTAATGCTGAGAAAGGCAAAAGCCAAGAAAACTTGAAGAGATTAAATGGATGAAACATCTAAGAGAATGTTGGTAGTAACCATTGTAAAACTTGCCTATAGAGGTAATGATCCTCCACATGCCACGCAAACATACTAAATAGCATCCCAATGTATAGCATGGGTTCGGTTACTCCCTGAAACAAATAAATGTATCAAAAACATTAAAGCATTTACTAAAATGCTAAATTGATCCTAGAATATACAATCATACACTACCGGGATTTCGTTTACTAGCAAGCGTAATGTGGATCTTCGCAGCCGAGGTAGTATCTGCACAGATGAATAACAGTAAGTATTGGATGAAAAGGAAAATATAGATTAGTCAGACTCTTGCAAATCACATGGGGCTTGCACTAAAGAAAGCAACACGAGAAATAGTAAAATATGAACTCCAATTCAGTTCAAATCATCCATGAGTAGCATCAAGCTGAGGATGTAGTCCATCTATAACAATGAAGAAAGATGATAACAGAAGAACGCAGAACAACATAAAAATAAGTAGCAGAAAACATTTATGTAGAACCTTGAAATTCCATTTGCTACTTCCAAGAGGATCGCTGAAAGTGCTTGAGAAGGCACTACCATCTATATTAATTCCATACTCAACCATTCCTTTCTTTGCATGTACCATTTCTTTCCAGAATTCCTTTTCCACATATGCAGGAGGAAGGCATCCAGATATACAGTATCTACGAGCTGTTGCCTTGTTTGCCATTATCTCAGAATCACGGATAGTATAATTTCTGGAACACAAACAAGACTCATGACACATGCCAACCATAAATAATCCAAAAGAAGCAACAAGACAATGTCGATAATGACCAACACTGAGATAGCAGTGATTTGTGCTGCAATAGAACTAAGAAGTACCACCATTTTTGTGATGATACTTGCCTATTCTGCTGAACATCACTTAATTATATATAGTACCTTCCTCTCATGAAGAAGGAGATCTTATCGTTGTTATTCCATTCAGCAAGTCGCAGAGGTTGCAGCTTAGTGGTAAACTTAAAACCTTTTTGCTCTTTCATCAACACTGCTCCCGGTGGAACAGAAGATCCCAGAGGAGAGACAACCTTACAAATGCCTATAAATTCAATAAAATGCTGGTCAATCAGCAGAAGATGGACAAAAAATGTATGGTTACCACAGCACAACAAGTGAAGCAAAAAGAGTTCAACTTAACCATTTTACAGCTAGAAAACAACAGAATATAGCGAACAGATTAAAAGTGTGTTATTTAATTGTTCTGGTTCCTAGAGGGCTCATTCCAAAAGAAGTGACAAAGAGGCAACAGAGATATGGTCTCCAAGTTAAACACCATTATGATGTTGCAATGTGGTAGTGCCAATCTCAGACTGAGTTGTAGGAAACATATGCAGCTCATAACCTTCAAAGGATAATGTTACACCCCTCGGTCCCAAGTTGTAAGCACTTATCACTACTTGATAGTCAACTTAAACAATTTTCAGAACTAAATAAACTAGATTAATTATTATTTTTAAGGTACTAAAGGTTGCAATTATTATTATCAACGTTCACTTAGTTGAAACCTCGAGGAATAAAAAGTGACACATGTTAGGACTGAAGGAGTAGTATATAGTAACATATATGTTGCGCTAAAGCTTTCTCGCATGGCAATTAGAGGGAAACAGCAAGTTATATTCATGGATCTGCGACAACTTTTCACATACATTGCAGATAAATGTACTAACATCGAAACAAAAAGGTTTTGAGTTGTCAGAGTACCAAATTTTGATGCTTCAGGAGCAATTTTCTGCACATACACCAAGGGATCCTCAAACTCTTCCTTGGATGGATGATATACTGGGCATTCTTTGATCGTATCAATCCAATCAAACTCACTCGTACTAAGCTCACTGTCTTTCCTTTTTTGGGAAACTATTACGGGAGAAGGGCCACGATAACAAGGTTTCTTCACTTCTCTTGCAGTTTTTGTTTTGGTTACTTTCTGAACATCTTTACGCTTACGTTTCGTTGGCATTCTATTTTCACTTAATAAACCATCCCCTGCTTCAGCCTGCAGCAAGGACTAGGAGTAAAATAGTTGGACGGACCATGCCTGAACATTTACATTTATAATACTGAGAAAAAACACGTAATGTTAAAAAAAAGTGCAAAAGAAACTCATATTGGCAGGACATAATTTTGAAAGAATGGATCAGAGGAAAAAAGAGAATAAAATTGAAAAGATGATCCGATTGCCTTTCGCAAAATAAACTGCCAAGACATGTTTTGAGTACACACTTCATACATTCATATCCAAACGCCATAATATTTACTTATAAATTAGGAATCTGGAAAAAGCAACGAACATGTAAAGATATTAAAAGGAAATCGAAGAATTTGGGGAAATGCAAACATTTACTTATAATACGAGCAAGTTTTCTTTTTGGTGTATCAAATCAAAGTATCACACAAGAAGTGAAGAAATCTGAAAAGACTTACCATTTCTTCCGTGCTTTGAGAGAGGGAGAGAGAGAGAGAGAGAGAGTGACGCCGAAGAACGTCCACAAGAGAAATCTCACCGCCTTTTCAAGATTTCAAAAATGGATAGAACGTTGCAGTTGTTGGTTATTTATACATTTGCATTGAGGCTATGGTTTACCCCGATGACCCGACCCACTTTATCAACGAGATATTGCATTTTCATGCAAAATTAATTGTTAAAATTCGTTTATGTTTTACAAAAACCTTCTCTTATGAGCTTAAATGAAATTATTGATTCTCTTAGTTCCTCCCACTTCACATTCAAAAGAAGAAGGTAAAAAATGCTTCGAGTACTCGATATTGTTGTCACTTTGTCCTTAAACTTGAGTATTAAAATTTGTAAAGAAAAAATTAAACATTTTATCGCAATTAATTCTACTTTTTGTTTATCAATGTTAAAGGTACTTCAAGTCCGATTTTCACCAATAGATAGAATCATAAGGTGCATAAAAAAAGGAAGAAGAAAAAAAAAAGAATTCCATATCCATATGCAACGCCATCATAATCATATGTATGTAGTACTTTTCTTATAGTCCACCTGTGGATTTCACTCGGCTATTGTTGTTGTTGTTTTCGATTTTTTTTTACTTTTTTTAGAAATCATTATTTAACCATAAAATTTTTAATTTTCATTTGAAAATTAATTTTTGAAATTTTTAAAAATTTAAAAAACTATAAAAAGCTGTTTTCCAAATTTCATTCAGATCAGTCAAAAATATTCAAAAACAACTCAAAATTATATTCACGTCCAAACACAACTCTAATTTTCAAATATCATTTTCACTTAAACAAAAATTCACTTTTTTCGGAATTTTATAATTCTTTACGTCCAAACACCCACTTAATTCATACTTTGGGCATAGTAGTTAGTCCAACTATTACGTAATGAAGTCAATCTTCGTTTGTACGAAAAAAGTACAGATGTGTTTATACTCCCAAACTTTTGTTACATTTAGCATTTCTGTAATCAATATTTGACCAATTTATTCAGAATGATATTCAATGCAGATAAGTATGTTATTTTAAAATATCATAGAGGCTAAAATTGCTTTGAAAGCACTATTGCTACTTCTTTTTTCATATTGAAAATACTACAGGTTAATTTTTCCATTTCTACCTAACATTAAATTGCTGTAAAAGATATTGGTCAAAGAGTTATATCTTTGACTCTAGACATATGAAAAATGACCCATATATTTTGGTATCGAGAAAAGATTTTCTTACTAACTTCTAGGAAAATTTACACAATTAATATACACATATAATACATAAATTATGTATATATTATATTTTTATTAATTATTTTTAATTTAAATGGTTGGATGGACGATTATTTGTGTTAATTCTTAAAACAAGATTAGACTGAGTAATAGGTGTTTGAGAGGTGATCATAGAAGCTGAGGCATTTGCAAAGTGCAGTTAATTACGACTTCTACAGAATGGACGAAAAAGTTGCTTACTTTTTTCTTTTTCCCTTTCCACACAAACGTACCAAAATTTCGTTTCTCTATTCTGTCACCAACTTTGACTTCAATGACAAAAAGAAAAAGAAAAAGAAAAATTTATTATCCATAGTACTTAGTACTCCTTTCATTTCCATTTAGTTATCGATTCTTTAGAGTTAAATTACATGAACTTTGACAAAAAATTTTAATATGTATTTTTTCACTATATTAATATGAGAAAAATTAAAAATACATATAATTTTAATTTTAAAATATTAAGATAATCTTACCCAATTTAGTTTCAAATCTTAGTCAAATTAACTACAGAAGTGAAACAAGACAAGTAAATAGGAAAGGAAGGAGTACAACTCATAGAGTAAGTGCAAACTCTATTAACTGTGCCATCTTTTAAAAAAATACACTCTCTCCCTCTCTCGTTATCTCTCTCACACACATATTGAAGTCTAGTTATCCATTAGTGTTCAACTCCAAAACTACTCAAAAATTTTATGTTACTACCAATCCAATCCAGTTAGGGAGTTTGAAAGGGAAAAAAGAGAGAGCTTATAGTTCGAGTATCATATGCTTTTATATATATATATATATATATATATATATATATATATGAGATCGAGACTCGCGAGGACAAGTAAGTAGTCACCTCGAACTTCCAAACGATGTATTAATTAATGAGGCAATACTTGTTTCTTTTATTTTTGTTTACCCTCACAACCAGATAACAATTAAATTTATAAGTTGTTTTAAGGATACGCGGATTGATTTAACACAAAGCGATAGATTGAACTATAAGTAAAGCGAACAATAATAACGTAAATTCAAACCGTGTGACTTGAACAGTTATAGCCTTGAGAAATAGACCTCACTCGAATTGAATATGATCCAATAATATCAAATACAGAAGAACAGTAGCTTGTAGAAAAAACAGTTATAACCTAGGTTCGATGAAACCTGAAGTCCGATTTCGACCGTATACAATTATCACTGCAACAAAACTATCTATTTACGGAGAATTAATTGCCGGGTTAGTGCTAACCTCCAAGTTATATCAAATTGCGAGGATTTATTTACCTCCGCAATTTAGTGCAATTTGCGGTCTGTTATTTTAAAGAAAGGCACCGATCAAAAGACTTTCTTTCCAACTGGCCGTGAACGTTTATATATCTATAGCACTTGCACTCTTATCGTTCGGATGAATAAAGCAAAAAGGTAGTTGTATGGGCGAAAACACTTCATTTTATATGTTTGATCCGATCAAAGCAATAGTGTCTTTGAAGGCTGTGACGTCTCAATCTAACTCCAAAAGGTCAAAGTTAGATGTGAAAAATAAGTCGTTATCGAAGGTCAAAATGATTCAACGAAAGGCAAGGATTTAGATTCCTAAAGAATATTCTAATGAATATTCCTCTTTGTGTGATTTTATAAATTTTTATTATATAGAAAAGAGAAGATGGTCGACCGGGATATATTTGTAATTTCAACTAATTTAAATTGAATTTTTCTTGCTCTCAACACTTATCTGACATTCTCATCTAGAATCCTCCCTCCAACTTCTCTCACCTTTACTTTGTCCAATGGTCGATCATTTTTGCTTCTATTTCTTTTTTTTTTAATTATTTCACTGTGGTATCCTAATGGTTAACATCTTGTTACCCATAGTTGAAGACAGAGGTGAATTGATGAGGTATCTGCCAATTTTTTATTGTGGTTACTTTTAACTTTTTCTCTTTCAGTTTTTTCCACTCTTTATGCTTAGACTGATGCAAAGGGAGTTGCTGCAACATTTTGGACTAACTTTTCGTAGGTGCCGTTTGGCCATACAAAAATTTTCACTTTTTTCCAATTTTTTTTTCTTCTCCCGAAATCAATGTTTGGCCCTGAAATTTTTAATTTTCACTTGAATATGAATTTTAGAATTTTTCGAAAATTTGAAAAACTCCAATATATTATTTTTTAAAATTTTCACTTCAAACACTCATAAAAATTCAAATAACCCAAATTTATATTCATGTTCAAACACAACTTTATTTTTAATAGCATTTTTACTTTAAAAAAAGTCATTTTTCTTGAAATTTTATAATTCTTATGTCCAAATGCCCACTTATTAAGTAAATAAGATAAAAGATCAAAATCTGAAAAAAGGTGGTGAAATCAATAACGGATTGTGCTCTTGACATAAGTGGTTTAATGAATTAAAAAGGAATGAGACTTGGAATGCAACCGTGTTTCACAATAATGATAAAGTTGTGTGCTTCTGCTTTCTGAATATCTGTGCCGATCAAAGATAACGCTCAACTTTGTTCTCGCGGGAGGGAGCACTTTTGGAGCTTTCAAACTGCTGAATTAAAATATTAAGGTATAACCCCTTCAATTGCTGTTTTTTGAAGTGCTTCTCTGTTTTTATTTCTTTTCTTTATTTATTATATTAATCAGTTAAAGGTCGATTCTCTACTAATTTTGAGGTGTAACTTCTTTGATTTCTTTTGAGGTGTAAAATCGGATGAAAATTTTAAAATATAACCTCCTTTTATATGTTTGTTTATATTGCTCGACTGCGCATTGATATTTCAGCTATGTTCTTATAGTCCTATTTCTTTTCTGATCAAATTTTATCTTTTCTGTTATTTCTCTTTTAATTCTTCTTCCTAACTTCCTCTTGAATGATGTTTGAAGTTGATCCTTTGATCCGAAAAGACAACTTTTTATTTTTACTTCCTTGATTTTGTTATTCATACTATTAAAATATTTTCAGGAGTTGGATATATATTGTGCTTAATTCCTTGTTGTAATCGATGTGGAGTATGTGATTTTAAGATCATATAGGTGACAAGTTGATAATTAGTTTTTGAATTATTTTATAGTTTAACTGAAAATTATGAATAAGAAAGCGGTACTTTCAGCTTGCACCTTTAATGTACTAACATACATTAACTTTTGTCGATTAAGGCAACATGAAAAGACTATGTAGAAGGTTGTGAGCTTATAAAACACTCACGATATGATTTTTTAAAGCAAAACTAGATATAGTTGTCCGGTCGCAGCACGAGCAACATCGAGAAAAGAACTTGCTTACCTCAAGCAAATCGACATGAATAGAATCAACATGTTAATTTCGAGCAACTATTTTATAATAAAATTTGTTTAATTCATTTCAGATGTAATTAAAAGAACAAGTATTGACATACTTTACTTTTCCTTTCTTTTCTTTGGAACGTAATATAATGGTATTTCGCAGTCCGAATCACAAAAAGAGAGATAACTTACCGGTAAAAATATATAGAGAAGCTAAGGACAGTTAAAAAGGAGAATGATAAGTGGGATGAAAATATGTTCTTAATAAATTGAATAAGGATCTTAGATTCAAATAATATTTCAAACATATGTGCTCAAAACATAAGACTCATCAACTTGGATATATCTTTCTAAATAAGATATCAACTGGGATATTTTCTGTCTTTTTTTATTCAATTGGAATATGATTCTCTCTTTGAAATGAATTGCTGCAACTAATAAGAAAAGTTAATATTGATTTATACACAAGCTAAGAACCATATTTCACCATCTCTTACAAAAGATCATTCAATTCTCTACTTGTTGATTTTTGTTTCTGATGCATTCTAAATTCGTAGGTGTGCAATGATCATGAAAATGTATATCAGGTCAATCAATATATTCGAGATTTTTGTTCTGAGATTAATATCATTACTTTCTGTATTTCAATTGATGAAAGGACTAACTTTTTGTGGATCAATTGATAGGTTGTGATCAAGTTGAAAGAGTAAACACACTGGTGGAGCTTTTCCTAAAATAATAAATGTAAGTTCTCTCCCTACAATATTGTGGTAGTTAACAACCGGAGTTGTTTATAAAGTATGTGATAGAAGTGAGGCATGAGTATTCAAGAAAGATTTGAACGCCTAGATTTGTACCTTGGGTAAAGATTGCTCAGGGTCTTCTGAGCAAGAACAAAAGCCATAGACAAAAATGAGTTGATAGAATTCATAAACTTCCTGATCGAGCCCAAGTGAGGGCCCACGAAGGGTGTTGAACATTAACAAGAATTTTTGACTAACTTTTTAATTCTTTTTTATTTTTATGTCATATTATGTATAAAAATATTTATGACAGCTACTTGGTTTGTCGATTGATAACTTTTGCCTTAATATGTAAGCTATATTTCAAATGAAAGACTAATAAGCTTTTCAGCGAGAATTTAGAAGATTTGTTTGTAAGGCCACGGGAAGGAGACATTTTAGATTTTCTTGGAAAGCATGGACCTTCCCGAGTGCCTGGTTCTATTTCTATGTGGATTTTGGTAAATGGTACATGTTGAAAAGTGTGAAGATCAATCTTCTGTTGTCTCATTCAGTGCTATATGCATATTCATTAGTTTTATCCCTACTTATTTTCAAAATTATGGCCAATATATGTCCCTTTCCTTTTGTTTATTTGTCATTTGGGTCCTCTCGATTCCTTTCAAAGGTTAGTCATGATAAAATATTTTTCATCTACTGCGAATGCTATTTGTGGTTTATTTGTAGGTTGTGCTTGATACTTCACTTCAAGAATTGGTGGCTTGATTGAGTTGTTTTAAGGATTGGATGCATGTTTGTAGAAAATTTAATCGAGTGAAATTTAGAGTAATATAAGAAACACAATGTGATATTGTCATGCCCTCAACTGAGGTGGGACGTGATTGGCATTCAACCCAGTGAACCCTATGCTAGTTGTATCAAAACTTCAGGTTCAATTGCAAACAACCTAATACGCTTAAATATGCATTCTGATCAAGTTGCAATTCTTAAACGGACTGATAAAATAATCAATAAAGGATAAATCCCAAAATATCTTAATACTAACCCACTAACAAGCTATGAGCCTCTAGAATTTGAAGAAAAAAAAACTGAAATACATAGCCTGCAGGGCATTCTCTGAAAATAAAATAAACATCTAAAAATAAATAATAGTCTGAAAAGAGTCCGCTACCGCTGGGATGAATCAACAGAGTCTGTAAACTAAATCTGAAATATCTCCTCTAGCCACATGCCTTGTTACCTGCGTCCTCAATACCTGCCACACGATGTAGCAGACCCAAACGGGCTATGTATCACTAAAGGATACCCAGTAAGTCTCATAGGCTACCTCCTAAAGAGGCAGAGCCAGACCTTCGGGGAAAAAATATGAAAGAAAGCGAACATACAAAAAATCATATAAATCATATAAAATTTTATAAACAAGTAATGAGCTGGAAACTGAAACTATAAGCTGAACTATAAGCCAAAACTGAATATTTTTCTAAAAATTAGTACACGTAGTGGCCCTACGTACAGGAGCATCTGGGAACACGTACGGGGGTGTGTCAACCTATCTCCCCAACAAACAGTTGGCACCTGCGAGCGTGGGATAGCTAACCCTGGCATCGTCGTACTCACGCTGGGGGAGGTTGGCCACTTCTCCCTACTAAATGATCACATTGATGCATGAATTAATATTGAAACTAAATACTTAACTGAATGTAAATATCACAAACAAACACACTTAACAACTGGTAATACAAATGAGCATGTGTTTCAGCCACATATATCGTCGTACTGAATAAGAATGAAGTGAACGTAGTATTTGGATTGCAAGAAGACATGGCTTGAATTTATTGAACACATGGAGCACAGGGGTTCTAATGAAATTCTCTACCAGGAGAGTAAGCCTCAACTCACCTTAAAGCTAGCTCAGCTTCGACTTCGCATATCCTCCAAACACTCCCGATTCACAAATTTACAAACTACATGTAATAATCGGGTTCAATTCACATCAATACAAGTCTAAAGAATATAATATTACTCTCTTCAATTTAAGAAGATTGCTCAAATCTTCTTACTCGTGAGTTTTCAGCAATACATGGAAACTATGTATACCCACTTCAATTCTATAGTCCAATGAATTATAATCATCACTAAGAACATATCAATTGTAACGTTCCATACTCAGTCAAGACTTCATTATCAAATTTTTATTTTACTGCTCAAACCCTAACTATTGTTTGGAATTATAATTAACTATCTTCATATATTACTGATAATTAAAATAAAGGAACAAAAGAAAAGAAAAAAAATGAAAGGAAAAGTAGACTTCTCTTACTCTATTTCGACGACAAATAATTTTTGTTTCTGTCTTTCTTTGCATTCCTCGTCGGCGTTCAGAAACCAAGAAAGGCTTGATATCTTATGTCTTTTATTATTTTAAAAATATCAAATGAAACCCAACTTATGACCATCATTTAAAGCTCAATTGGCTGGCCCACTATATATTTAATTATATGCAAATTTGTTTGAACGTGCTGCCTCCCATGCTACTTTTTGACTCCAAATAAAATCAAAAGTTTTGCCATTTAGAAAGTCTTTATTTTCTCTACCCCTGGCCCACTTGTCTTTCATTGCTCAGCAAGATCCTTGTACATTTCTTGATAATTCCTTACATATAAAATAGATGTACTCCTTTTATATACATCATCGTATTGCCATTATAACGACAAATGCATCCAGTGTTGCATTTCGACACAGTGAGAGAACAAGATTTTATTATTCTTAAGTATCCGTCCTACCATATTAGTTCATATCCTATACGCATATTGTCCCAAATACTTCGCTTAAACCGTGCAAGTCCGTATAGCCTTCGAGCACTTTAATTACGTTATGAACTCTGAGATTATTAAAAAATTTAAGCTAGAAATTTATGGGGCTTTACAGTCCCCGAGTCTTCCGAGGGGACTGATAAAGCTTGTTTGCCAGGTCAGCAAAGCCCCATTTTCAAGTATCGATGAGGACTGGGACCGAGGCTGGCAAGGTCGTTTTGTCCGGGTGAGGACCTCGGATTTGATCACGGCCAAATTCATGCCATTCCCCGAGAAGAAGAATGCATCACGTAAGTAAAACTTTCCCTCGTATGTTGATTTCATGTTCATCTCTCTTTTTCTCATTTGTATTCGTAGTGGTGCAGCTGTCGCCCGAGTTTCGAATGCTGTCCCTCGACTCAAGGAGTGGGTCGAAGGTATTGTCTCATAGATGCCCTACTCCAAGCACTCGTGGCGCAAACTCTCGAAGGGCCGTTGGGAGGGCCGCTCTCATGGTAAGATTCCTTTCCTGAGTAGGTTGAGTTAGGCTTCTTCTCTTAGCATTACGTTTTTATTATTTTTTCTTTACCTTCCTTTTACAGGTATGCCTATGACTGTCGAGCTTACCTGCCGATTCTTTCGCTTTGGGACAGGCCGGAGCCACAGCAGGGGAGAAGAAAAGAAAAAAGGCCTCGAATTCACCTAGCTTGGAGAAAAAGAAAACGAGAAGGAGTGTCACGCCCCTACCTCGGGGAGCACGACCTGCACTCAACCGAGATACCTCGATGAAGCAAGCCTGCTAGATGCCTTCTACCCAACCTTGCCCATTAACAATATCAGAATCAGTTGCCAGAAATATACATGAGAGAAGTCAAGTGCCCCCATTCTTTTCCATTAATCAAGGAGATTCATTTATGATTTCCAAAATATTACAAGTTTATAGATATGATGAAAAACATGTTTGCCACATACCAACACTTCTAGTTCATTACCTAACATCAAACACCCAACCTGTCTACGGAGTAAGTACAACCGAAGAGTAGTATGGAAGTGCCGGCAACAAGGTCCCGGCTATACCTCAAAACACAATGTACAACTCAAATGACATTAGGCCCGGAGTAGACTAGGGCTCACCAAAGCCTGCTGAATAGAGAGTGACTGCTAACGAAGACCAAAACTGCCCGTTGATGAACCACGTGCATCCATTGAAGATGCAGCGCCCCCGGCAAAAGGGGCATTAATACATATGGAATAATACTAGTATGTAAAGCTAACTGCCCTCTTTCAAAATAGAATGCCAATGTAAGAAAGGAAAAACCATGGAAACAACAATCAAAAATCAAGGATAAATCCAAGTTAAAACATGACAATTTCCCAAATACGAAGATAATATTATATATTTTTGGTTGGGAGATCATTAGTACCAATATGCCACCGTTCACAACCACTGTACTTTTAGCACGGAGTCCGATCACGACCCGATCAGCTAGGCCGTCTCATCCGGGACATCAACCACAATCACAATTTCAATTAGAATTTCCAGCATAATCACCACCATGCGTGCGGCATTGGCGTCCGATCATGACCCGATCGGCGAGGCTGTCTCACTACAATGCCGTGTGGATCGACATCACCCTTTTTTTAGCAATCATCTCATCCCAAATAAGGGAAATAATATCATCACATCAATATCATCCTAATTAAGGCGAATAATTTCATCATATCAATACGGGGATTTACCCCTCAATCACTTCTACACCGGCACGTGTAGTTTCGGGGTTAGGTTGTTACCTACCCTTCCTTGGTGACCAACGATACTCCCAAAAATATTTTTGATTTTCATACAAGAGAAACAGAAATATAATTGCATTTACCTCATAACCTTTCACACCATTTATAGCCTCATTGGTACTTTCAACCACTTACAACATCATTATTTCATTGGCTCTCTTGGCCATACATATAATTCTTCTTTCATGGTACAATGGCCGTATTTCATATTTCACACTTTCATTTCTTTCCTTTCATGTATCATTATCATAAATATCAACAAATCGAATATTTCAGAAATCATAACTTCAAGTTCATTAGTAATGAAAACTTTAAACACAGTAGGTTTCTTCCCAAAGAATGAGGCAGACTGACCAGCAATAGATACACACGTTAAAATCATAAACGAGCGAAACACCATTATTTTTTTTGGAAATACTATTCCCAAAAAGGGCAGTGCACAATTTCAACTCACAAATATGTAAAGGCTTAAAACACATTGGAAATACTTACAAAGCATAGCATTAGTTAAAACAGCCACATTGGGGCACGACTTGTGGACATAAGCTTTTAGGAAAATCTATTTTCAAGGTCCATTTGGAACAGTTGAACCAAGGCAAATTTCATAACCTTTCTCACATCATTTCATTTTATTAGCACTACTAGCCAATAGCCATAAGTATAACTTTCATTATCGGCACGGTGGCCACACATTACATCTTCAACCTTCTTCTTTCACTTCCCAGCATCTTTATAAATTATCAACAATAAGGCATTTCAAATCAAGACTTTAGGTACACATATGAGCAATAGGAGTTTTAGATGCATGGAGTATTCTTTCCAGGTTAAGCATAAAGGACTCTCATTTGAAACATGATTCAAAGCCATAACATTTTAATACACATATCATTCTTGAACTCATTCCCGAAGGATGACATAATATGATAGGAACATTCAGAATACATTTTGAATACATAATTCTCGACACTTTGCTTATTCGGGACAATCGAATTTATTGGGGACAACTCCGAACATTGGTAATAAGGAACTTGAACCAACCATACTTTATACTTACGGGGACATCATGGAATTCAATTCCAAGAGAGTAGTTTAGCCAACATAAGCTTTCTTTAAATTACTACAACGTTCCGAAAATCCTATCAATCCCAATCTATTTTGAGGCATAACAAAATTGAACACAAATTAGGAATATATTCATGGTTTCAGCTTATTTGAGCATTTTATCAAACGCTAGGCATGCAAATTTGACTACATGGTTCTTCTCCAAGATTTCCTTCATTCCACAACCAAATCTTTACTTAATTGAGCTCAACAATCTTCCCACAAACCGTATTGGTACATGCATGTATAAATAATACTCTTACACCAAAGAATCATACTCCTAATCAACTATCTTCTACCCAAATTCAAAATTGAAAACTAGGGTATGGAACCTTACCTCTTAGATGAAGAACGTGTGAGGTTTCTTGTTGAATGTCAAGGCTTGAGCAAGATTGGATGATTAGAATGTTAGGTTCCCTCCTTCTCTCCCTAAAATGCTCTTATCTCTCTCTATAATCATTAGATAATCGCCCAAAAATAAACTCCAAAGGCTATTTAACAAAATGGGGTCGGGTTACAAAAATAAGAAAATGGACCCTCCGATCTCAACTCTGCAGTCGTAGAATACACCGTAGATCACGTTTGTGGTCCGCAAACTAGACCGCGAAATGGTCCTAAAAAATCTGGGCTAGACTGGTCAGGTCTGCGACCGTTCTGTGGTCCGCAGACCACTTATGCGGCCGCAAAATGAATTATGCGACTGCAGAATGGGCATAAAACAACTTTCAAAATTTAACAACTCTCTGCTCAACTATGCAATGGATATGTGGCCCACAAACCGGTTCTGCGGTCGCGAAACAGGCCGCAGAATTGCTTTCTTCTGCCAAAAATTTCCATCAACTCCTCAGTGCATTCAATCCTCAAACACGTAAGCCTACTTCTGCACCAAGAACCTTTAAATTCCTTGCCGAAATTTTACGGGGCCTTACATCCTCCCCCACTTAGGATCATTCATCCTCGAATGAGGAGTACAGTCCGCCCAGAACATGCAACATAATTCATTTCTCCTTTCACACATCACAAGCCTCCAAATTTGACTAACTCCCAAATTTTTCAAAAATTTCGGCAGAATCTCCTCTGTAATTGGGCCTATCCACCTGCTAGAGAATCACCAAAACTACCCTAACAACATATCCGTAACTCAACAAAGTATCACAGTATATATTATAATACCGACCTGAACATTAAAGGCATTGCGTTAACAAAAGTGGGATTTTGACATGAATTGTTCACATTTAAATCATAACACATAGAAAGTACCTTTTGAACCACAGCCATTTGGTTCTACAAACAAGTGAGAATATTTTCTTTCCACAGCACTCTCAGCCATCAAGGCAACCTCCTCGACTTACAGACTTAGCCATAGCACTTGACGGAGGCAATCTCAACTTTCAGAATTATCTCACAAGGATGACATGTAGGTACCTCTCATAATCCAATTACCCATTAACCTCACCTTCCATAGCTTCCACCGGAATGATAGACAAACGACTCCCAACTACCTTTGCGGGCATAGACACCTGAAACACCGGGTGCATGGAGAACAACGATGGAGGATTATCATACTCATAGTTTGGCCTATTTCCTTCAAGATTTCATAAGGCCTAATGTGATTACACATACTTTACCTTTATTAGCAATTCATATAACATCCTCATGGAGAAAATATTGAGAATAATCCGTTTACTTTCTTCAACTCTAAATCTCAATGCTGAACACCCAAACTAAACCTTTGGCGACCTCCAGCAATTACTCTAAGATGTGCTAGCATGAATATGACCATAAAATTTCCTATCCAATATATTTGATCACAGGATGATGCTTCTTCGTTGACATGTTTGAACCTCCCCATAGGTTTACTATTAATAAGAATAACTAGGTTTCGAGTTTGAGCTGGAATTGTTCAAGAATCCATCATTGTACTGAGAAGGGCATTTCAAGAGGTTATATCCTGAGATATGAAGATTACTACCAACAATGTTGACATGGTTAATCATTGTGATGAAATCATCGATTCAACAAACGAAGCATAGAGTTACTAGTACACATTAATAACGTGGGAATCATGAACATAATCCTAAGATTTATAACAAGTGAGTCATTTTAGACATGTGATATATGGGAGGCATGATCGGGAGGGTAAAGACATTAGCATTAGTCATTCTTGGGTGACTATGAGTTATGAAAGGGACAGTAACAATTATTTCATTCCATATGTGCCTTGTTTGGCAATAGTAAGCCTCAAGGAGAAATAGCCAAGTACGTGACACCAGTCATCTCCTGGAGTGTAGGGAAAATCAGTTTAACTCAAAATGAGAAGATTCTTACACCATGAATATGATAGATATTTCAAAAATACATGAAGTTGTATTACGCTCTTAACATATAACGACACCAGGAATAGATATGCCACAAGCCCATGAGGTTGAAAAAGAAGTTGAAAACTTGTGAGATTATTATCATTCTAACAGCTTAACCCTTCCTGATAGTTGATCCCATATGAGAGGAATAGAGATACGACAAATGTGTCTTTCAAATCAATATGCTCATTATATGTGCCAGAATCTGAAACATCCACTTGAAGTTGGGAGGGAAAGGTCACAGTAAGGCCACTTAACTTTCAACCACACGCGAGTGAAACCATGTAGTCTTAACATTGGGGTGAAATCATGTATTGGTTAGAGAGAATGAACATTTTGCTATGAGCTAGACATATTTCCGGCATAATAACTTTCAAGCTGCGATACTAGACCACTTCATGGGCAATAACAATACTAGGAACAAAATGATCTACTTACTGCGAAATGATCTAAGTGGACATGAAGGTCATATCGATATGGGCAAACAAAAAGATCTACCTGTGACAAATTTGTGAAAATTTCAAATTTCCCAGAAACTGTATGCGGACAAGTGACCCCTTTCAATTGACAGGTACACATATGATAGGTGCTGAGATATGCTCTCATATTACTAGACAGTGAAAAGGATTCATGATAATATTCACAAAGGATTAGAGTGACTGTTCCAAACATAGGATCCACATACACCGGAGAGAAAACGAGTGGCTCAAGAAGGATCTCAACGATAGGCTGCTTCACATTAGATTTGGTACCACATAGGTAAATATTATGATGGTGCGTGCATAGGCACAAGTGAGCAGATGTTATCTATTCGAATCAAAAAGTTCTATAAGAAATTCATTAGGTATAGTCCCTTGTTGAGAATTTAGGGAAGCAAGTGGGAAGTATTAGTCCAGGGTTATAACTCAATTCAAGGAAATAATTATAGAGCTCAATTCCACAAGAGGTTGTAAATAAGAGAATTTGTGATAGAGTGGCTTTGCGAATAATGTGTCTCGTTTAGAAATTAAGTACATGCAATGTTTTTTAATTCAACGTTTTGGTTAAGACCATATTTATGTAGGCCCCTTCAATATGGATGTATATATACAACAAGGAAAATAATGCGGTGTTCACAATGATGTACTAAGGAGTGACTTACTTGGTAACTTTAGATTGACAGGGCAGTGCCTTAACTGATGTCCCTCTACTCCACGTCCGTAACATACATTGCCACCATAGTGACATACCCCTGAATGGCATCTCCTACACTTCACACAAAAGAGAATGAGGTCCGTTAAACTGACTCGCCCCACCGACTTGATATTTACCCTTTTTGCATACACCATAAGCATTCCCCCTATCCTTCCTCCAGGACCCCGTGATGGGATTAACAATCTCTGCAACAGCTTGTTGTATGGACTTTTGGAATTTCCCAAATCTACCACCCCTAACACGCTCATGAGCACTTCACAACACGACACCAAATGTCCATTCCTGCACATCGAACTGATTGGGATGGGTGTACCCAGTATAAGGCATTTGTTCTTCTTGTTCCCCCTCTTTCCACAGCCATAACATATTTCAAAAATCATCCACCATAAACCCGAGTGGCTCTTCTTTCATATCAAACATTCCGGCTTATTGATGCCAATAATCCTCTTTCATTTCTTAGGTGCTCTCACCACATATCCCGGTGGCACGGTAACATAATAGGAAGAAGGACACTTCCCCTAGCAACGGGTTCTTTCAATACCTCCTCGCTGCCTCGAACCCCTGGGTTACTCATATGGAAAATGAAACACGCCGAGGAAATTAGCTTCCTGTATTGAGCTCTATCACACGATATGGAGTACCAAAGAAGGGTGACATTTCTAAGTTCCCAAGTAGCCTCCTCA
This sequence comes from Nicotiana obtusifolia, assembly GCA_002018475.1. Taxonomy (NCBI): domain Eukaryota; kingdom Viridiplantae; phylum Streptophyta; class Magnoliopsida; order Solanales; family Solanaceae; genus Nicotiana; species Nicotiana obtusifolia. Next base: position 18,793 of record MCJB01030989.1, read on the forward strand.
TTATAGATGTGGTTGACAACACACCGATAAGAAAAACTCTACTGGACACGGCTCCGAGAAATCCTGGGATACTTTAAAACCTTAGGCTCTTATCTCTTCTAATATTTGAAATAATTCTTGATAATTCTAATATCTCTTCTAGTATTTGCAGGCCTCGGTGCTCCACCACAAAGCCTTCCTCCGGTACCAGGATGGCTGAGCCAACTCGAGGCCGAAGTCAAAGAGCTTGCTAAAAAGAGAGGCATGTATAAGCTTCTTAGCGAGCAACGTGAAGGAGAAGTCAAGAGCTTCCGAGCCGAGTTGGATGTGGCCCAGAGAGAACACGTCGACATATTGGAACAGGTAAAAATCTTTGAAGTTATTGATGATAAGCTAGACACAGTGTCTAATGGTCAGAATCCATAGGTCTATTAAAAGATTGATCAGGTCGACCAGCTCCGGGTTGAGATGGACGAAGTCAAGGCCATGACCGAGGAGTGGAAGGGTAAGATGTACCGATTGGCTTTGGAAAAGGAGATTGCCCTGGAGAAGTTGGCCTCGGCGGAGGCCCAACTTCGATCGGTGCAAGAGAAAGCTGAGACCCGGTCTCGAAAAATCGAAGACCTCCAATCCCAACAGGGCTCGGTCGTTGTTGCACGGGATACCCTTGCTAGGGAGTTTGAAGCAGCCACGTTAGTGGTGGAAACAACCAGGGCCGACGTTGAAGAGATGGTGGCCCAACACAAAACCGACGCTAAAGGCAGCTCAGGAACGCCTAAAGGCCATTGTCAAATATGTGAAGTGGCAGTCCCGAAGGGAGGCTCTCAAGGAGGTTCATGCTCGGGGGCTTTTTGCTTTTTTCTTTTATGATTGCAACGACTTTGGATGTCTTAGCACTTAATAATTAGGTCTTGTTCGAAGGTTCGAGCAATGTTAGTTCTCGATTTTATTTTGCTTAAGAGTTGTGGGAGCTTGGTATAACCAGAAGCTTTTCCCAAAGTATTTACTAAGAATTTTTTATAATTTTGCCGATGGTAGCCTTCAAACCGGTTTAGTAATTTTGAAGGCCTTATGTTTTGGATACCGTCTCGAACGTCTCCAAGTCGTTCTAGGATGCCGTAGCCTTTTAAGTTCGGATGTTTCCCAATGGGCTTATTATCCCCGGGCTTCATAGCCCCAGCTGTACGGGCTTATCCATGACGATAGTCCCCGATCGGTGATCCCTTGGATTCGGACGGAGGTGACCCCTGGGTCCGATGTCCTTAAGGTACAAAATTCAGTAGTTCTTAAGAGACAAAATATGTATCTGCAAGGTAGAAACTTTCTTTTATTTTTGTGCGACATACAAGATTGCGAATGTGTACAAGTTTCCTATTGTGGCTTAAGTGGTCTATGTGGGCACGGTTCATTTGACCGTTTGGCCCTTACAACAAGTTATATCCACTAAGCCTAGACTTGTTTGAGCACGAAGTTTACTTCCTTGCTAAAATCATTATCCGAGGGTGATGGACCCTAGTATTCGAGGCCGGTCTTCAAGAGGGCTCGAATACTATTAATGTAGACCTTGACTCTGATTCATAGTCAGTCCATGAGAAGTTATTCTTCTTCTTCAACAGTGAAAAGAACCAATGGCTCTTGTAGGAGGGCCTCGACTCTGAATGCGCATTTCTCCGGGTTCAGGTTCATATAGTATTTTTTCAATATGTTGAAGTTTTCCTGCAAATATTACAAATTGTCCTCTGCTTGCAGGGACTTAACCAACATATCGTCAATGTAAACCTCCATCGATTTCCTTATTTGCTTTTCGAACATCCGATTTACTAGGCGTTGGTAAGTGGCACCGGCGATTTTTAGTCCGAATGGCATTACGTTATAGCGGTAGGTACCGTATTCGGTGATGAAGGACGTTTTTCCTGGTTGTCCGGGTCCATCCGAATTTGGTTGTACCCGGACTAGGCGTCGAGATAACTGAGGATCTCGTGACCGGCTGTTGCATCAATCATGCGATTGATGTTTGGCAGAGGGAAAGAGTCCTTGAGGCATGCCTTGTTCAATTCTTTATAGTCTACACATATTCTTAGTTTATTCCCCTTTTTAAGGACTACTACTATGTTTGCTAACCTATCCAGGTACTTAACCTCCCGGGATGGACTTTATTTTTAGAAGTTCAGATACCTCGTCCTTGATGAATGCATGCTTGACTCGGGACTGAGGTCTCCTTTTCTGCTTGACCGGATGGAACTTCGGATCCATGCTTAGCTTGTGAGTAGTTATCTCTGGCGGAATCTCTGTCATATCAAGATGGGACCAAGCAAAACAATATATGTTAGCTATAAGGAATTGAATGAGTTTTTTCCTGTGCTCGGGACTTAACCTCGTGCCCAGGTGTACCTTACGATCGCGCAGGTATTCGATCAATATGACTTGCTCCAGTTCTTTGACTGTTGATTTGGTGGCGTCAGAATCATCGGGGACTATGAAAGACTTGGGAACTCCATAGTCATCGTCCTCATCCATCCCCTGCTTCTCTGATTCCATCGAAGCTGGTATTGGTAATTGCTATTTGGTTTCGTCTTTGGCCACCAGACTCAGACCCTTCGATATTGAAAGTGTGGATACCGAGATCACCTCATAGACCGTGAACATCTCCTTTGCAGTCGGTAGTTCTCCATAAATTGTTTTAATTCCTCCTGGTGTCGGGAATTTCAGCACCTGGTGCAGCGTCGAGGGTGCTGCCCTTATGTTCTGAATCCATGGTCTCCCGAATAGAGCATTGTACCTCATGTCTCCTTCGATCACGCAAAACTTTATTTCTTGAATGGTTCCAGCGGTGTTCACCGGCAATGTTATCTCCCCTTTAGTGGTCTCACATGCCATGTTGAATTCGTTTAGAACCCTGACCGCAGGCACAATTTGGTCGTGTAAACCTAGTTGTTCCACGACCCTCGATCTAATGATATTGGTTGAGCTACCTGGATCAATTAACACACGCTTAACTCGAGACTTATTTTTGAGTACAGATATTACTAGTGCATCTTGTGGGGATGCACGATGCCTTCAGCGTCCTCGTTGTTGAAGGACAAGGTTCCTTCTGGCACGTAATCTCGAGTCCGTTTTTCCCTCGTGTATGGATACTTTGGTGTATTTTAACATTGGCCCCTGAGGAACGTCGACTCCACTGATAATCATGTTAATGACATGCTGAGATTTCACTTGCTCGATCTGCTTGCTGGAATCTCTATTCCTGAAATGAATTTGGCTCGATCGCTCAGGAACTCCCGGAGATGTCCGTTGTTGAATAACCGGGCCACTTCCTCTCTCAACTGTCAGTATTCCTCCGTTCTGTGGCTGTGTGTGCCATGATGTTTACATATTAAGTTGGGATCCCTATGTGCTGGATCGGACTGTAGAGGTCGAGGCCATTTGGTGTTTTTGATGCGTCCGATGGCGGATACAATAGCAGCAGCATCAACGTTGAACTTATACTCCAATAACCTCGGTGCTTCCTTAGGCCCGATAGGCCAGTCGAAACCGTTTTTGCTCATGAGTCCCGGTTATTTTGACTTCGATCCCTTCTCCTTTTATTTCTCACAAGGTTTCGTACGGACTTGTTACCCTTACGATCACCGTTGTACGGTTGATACCGATCCCTACTTAACCTTGGTTCTCGATCAATGTCTCTTTTGGATCTATCACTAGCTCGGACGGGATAAACAGACCCGAAAGGGGCCCCAAGCTGATCATATTCGACCCTAATTTTTGATTGATATTGATTAGCACATCAGCCCAAGTTACAGTTGGATATTCTACCAGATTTTGCTTCAACTGCTGCGAAGCCAACGAGCTTCGAGTATTGAGTCCTTGGGTGAAGGCCTGAACGACCCAATCATTTGCCACCGGCGGAAGGTCCATCCGTTGTATTTGAAACCTTGACACGAACTCCCTGAGCATCTCGTTATCTCTTTGCTTTACCTTGAAAAGGTCCGACTTCCTGGTCTCGACCTTGATGGCTCTGGCGTGCGCTTTTACAAAAGCATTTGCAAGCATAGCAAATAAGTCAATAAAATTGGGGGATAAGTTGTGATACCATATCATAGCTCCTTTCGACAAGGTCTCTCCGAACTTTTTTAGTAGGACAGATTCGATCTCATCATCTTCTAAGTCGTTCCCCTTGATGGCGCATGTGTACGAGGTCACATGTTCATTTGGATTAGTTGTTCCGTTGTACTTAGGAGTTTTAGGCATGCGGAACGTTTTTGGGATCGGCTTCGCGGCTGCACTTGGAGGAAAAGGTTTTTGAACAAACATTTTGGAGTCTAGGCCGTTAATATTGGTGGTGCTCCATGGATTTGGTCGACCCTAGAGTTGTAGGTCTCTACCTTTTCGTTGTTGGCTTCGATTTTCTTTTCTTCCGTTTTTACCCGTTTTGTCAATTCCTCGAGCATCTTTATTATCTCAGGGTTGGTCCCAAGGTTCTGCTTCATTTGGCATGTCTGCGGCTGGTTCATTTCTGCGAGTGTTTTCCCGAGATGATTCGGGCTCAACCATACTGGGGCGCGACTTTGGTTCTGCAGTTCGGTTATCGCTGCCTGCTGAGCTTGCAACATTTCGAAGATCACCCTTAAGATGATCCCATCTCCTTCACCGTCACGAGTATTTTGGGCTACCGATCAGACTCCGCCGCGGACGCTGTTCTCAAGATCGGTAGGCAAGTTCGTGTTGATGGCCATATGTGAGTTGGCGTCGATCGGGTCCGCGGCCGGAAAAAATAACTATCATGTGTTACTAAAAATAATTCTACCATAAAAATATTCAAATAGATACATGTTTGTCAATTTTTTTAATTGTTACTAAACATTTATTCACTTATCAAAACTTCATCTATGACACAAAGTAAGATTGAAATAATATTCATGTAACAAAAATTCGAAAAACCCAATGAAACTGAACCAATCCTAATCGATATAGTTGGTTTGGTTTGGTTTGATTTTGATAAAAACTGAACCAACCCGATCTATGTACATCCCTGCATACAAGTATTGATTTTTATCTCCAATTTCCTAATTTGGGTGGGAAAAATAGGGTACATGAAACTGACAAGACAATTAGAATTGCCTTTTTGCTGTTTATCCTCAAATCGGATAACAATTAAATTTGTAAGTGGTTTTAAGGATATGCGGATTAATTTGATACAAAATGATAAATTGGGTTAGAATGAACAAATAGAAATACAGTAAATTCAAATCGCACGAGAAGGATGATTTCAGCTTTATTGAAATATTCACCCTCGATCTCGGATCACGGTAGGCAATATTGATGAATGAAAGAAAAAGCTTAGAATAACAGTAAAAATAATAGTATATTGCCTTGGAATGCGTGTTACAATATGTTTAATGAATTATCATACCTCCCTTTATATAATAGGGGAATCCTACTCTAAGTACAACTTTATAAAAGGTAAAAAAATCTTCTGTTTAACTGATTGCTAGTTGTACATCGATACGTGCCGAGATCCCTGCCATGATATCCGGCCGGTCGCAGATATTACGTCCTTCTGTTGGTTGTGCTTGGTTGCCCGATAATGTTCTCCGAAGTCTCTCAGTATTTGGATCGATCTCGAATCATACCCCCGATATTCTCGAGGGCAGACAATCGGCCCCCGGACTTTGACTCGATGAGACCCTTGGTTCGATTTCAATCCTTCGCAATCATATCTCGAGCTTGTTTTACCCTGTTAGAAGCTGGAGTGTATCATGAGCTCGGTTTTTTACCCATATATATTTGAGACTTTGAATAATGCATTGAAGAAGAATTGTATGACTCAGTTTTTCGTTCTTTTTATGCTTTTGCAACTATATGTATTGTTTCTTGAGTGTTACTTTTAAAGTAGTTTGATATTTCTATTTATAACATCGTAAATAATATCTTTTCCAACTTGTTTTGTCCTTTTTCTCTATTCGATTTCCGACTTTATCTGTAGTTGTTTTTATTGATGTTTCATTAATCTTATTCTTCTTCTTTGTCCCACTCGGATATTAAAAATTTTAAGCTTTCAACACGCAAAAATCTTTTGACTTTGTTATTAAAAATATTAGTAACACCTAAAAATCACCAAACTAATAAATCGAAACCGATAAATTATAGTATTATGTTTGGTTTGGTTAAAATATATATATATATATATACAAAAATCGACCTAATTGATTTGATTTTTTTTTAATAAAAAATCGAACTAAATCGAACCATAAATATTTTTATATCCGACTCACTAGAACGAATATAGATTTGATCGAGGTCTATCATTTTAAATTCACCCAAATACTTTTTTGATTGACCAAACATTTTGCAACAAAAAAAAATAATATAAACATAGTTTCCATAAAAATGGATCTAATGCAAAAAAAATAAAAAAAAGAACTGAAATGTCAAGATAAATATGCGTGTGATGATTTAGAAATGAATATGCTTTCAATACTTTGACTGAAAGCGAAAGAAATCTCCTCATGAAAAGGAGGAGGTGCCTACCGATGATTATGAATTATTTTCATAATGCTTTCTTAATTTGATATGGCACGAGTTCTAGTGTTATGAATATTGTCAAATACTTTATAACTACAAGAAATTAAATCTACGACGACACTTATTTGCCAATTCTTGTAACAAATGACGCTGAATATTAAGTTTCTTGACATTTTCAAACAAACGTCGTAAAAATAAGACGATTAATAAAAAATGTCATAAAAGTTTGTGACTTTTGATTTAAGTGTCACAATATTAGTCGGAGTTAAACGACTTTTATAATTAAGGTATTGGAATTTAACTACAAAAATAAAGAACTAGACTAGTAAATTCTACTATTCTATAAGAGAGAGTTAGCAGGCACCCCGTCGACATGCCTCTTGTTGACGAGGGCACTTCCAAAATTATCACTTTATTGCTTTACATTATCTTAATTTTGTGTGAAGTTAGTAGATTTGGAGAACTCGCTGTTCAATCATGTTAAATAGTATTCCCTTCGTTCACTTTTAGTTGTAAAGTATTTTAAAAATAAATTTTTAATTTTACTTGTCACATTTCGCATATTAAAATAATAATAATTTATTTTTCATGTTTTGCCCTTAGCATTAATTACTCATTTCAAATTATTTTTCAAATCTATTAAGACTATATACACTAATTAACCCAAGATATCATGGTAAATTTTGCAATTTATTAATTATTTCTTAAGGGGTGTGCAAAGTCAATAGTGGACAAGTAAAAATGAATTAGAAGAAGTACATAGCATTGTTTTGGCTCTCTTTTAGCACCTATAATTTAGATTTTATATTGCTTGTAGTTATTTTGCAAAGTTTAAATGGACGAAAATGTTGAACGAATTTTTTTGTTGTCCAAAAACATTATCAGACAGTTTAAGGCCAATTTCGATTGAAGTGCAATTTTTTTATTTTACGATAAATCATACAAAATTTATCAAAGATGAAACAAGACACCTAATACACTGGAAGTAATATAAGATATCTTGTGAAGTAAAAAAGTTTTTTATTTTATTTTTTATAATAGATTAGAGAAAATATAATTTAAAAAGACAACAACATGCAAACCTAATATTCTAGAAGCGACACAAGATATTTATTCAAGAAGAAATAAATAAATTTATCAACAATTTGTATACAGGTAAAATGAACTAGGCCATAATAGTGACATAAAAAAAATCCAAAATGATTGATAAGCAAGCAAATTGAACAGTTTAAAATCAAGTATTAATTGGTGCAAATTAAGTGTAATATTGTTGGAGCTATTAGTTTGTTTACAATGATATTGATGAAAATTCCCTAATCAAACAGAAGAAAGGCATGTACATTATGCTAATAAATTTATAAAAATGGAGCAAAAGCTTAGGGAATTTTGCAGAAGATTTAAGAGAAAAAGAAGGATTTTAATTGGGATCCAGAGGGCACTAACGGAGTTATTAAAAAGAAAAATATATAAGCAATAAAAATATTAAACTCTAGGCTTTAGCTTGAGGAAGAAGATGATTTTATTTTTAAAAAAACTGATGCCTTAAACAAAAATTGGGGAGTAATATTAAGAAGATAAAATGATGAAATAATACTTAGGTAAGTGTTTGGATTTAAAGGGTTAGAATTGTATAATTGTATTAATGAAAATGAATTATTATCATAATGAAAATAACATAAAAACTAGAAAGTTTGACTCTCTTACTGCATCATTATCATTCTTTAAAAGATAAATTAATAAAATAATATTGCTATAGCTTAATGTTGGATCTTAGCAACATTTATTATATACCTCATTTTCCTCAAAAGAAAAAAATCTAACACAAATTATTTTGTAATATGTGCTACGATTCAGTTCAAAATTTAGTAAGCATTCAAATAATATCTGGTTGAGGTTGAAGAAAAAATTATTTAAAGCTGAAATAAAAGTAAAAAATAATTATTTGCAAGTTAAAGTTATGTTTGGACTCGTACAACTTACCCCTGAAAAATCATATTTATTTCCTCAAAAATATTCCTTAAACAAATTATTTAACAATTTACTTGAATTGCGTTAGTTTATTTCGTTACTAGTTCTAGTGTTTTAGTTATGTTATGCTAAGTGCAGTAGTATGTGCACCTTCTCAATTGCGGGGCCCACCAGGAGTTTCATAAGTGCAATTGTAAACAGCCACACTCCAACGTGGGCTCCAGCAGCCTTTTAGTGCCTATCATACCATGTGGAGCCCATTTAAACATAAGAAATATCTAAAGAGTAACAGTGGGGCCGCCTAAAAAAAGGCAGCTGAATAAATAACATTTCAAGAATAAAAAATTCAAACAGGTAATTACTTAGTTCAAATCCAAATTAAAAAAAATGAGAGAAAACGAAGGTGCACTCAATGAAAAGACAACTTAGCCGGGACCGGGATTGATCAGAGACCCGAAAAGAAAAATACCATTGCTCAAGTTATTTTATATTATAATTAAAATAGTTGAGATATACTATTCAGCTGAAAATCAAAACAAAATTGCCTCAGCAAATCAGTAATAATAGTAGATGCAAATGAACCTATCACTTAACAACATCTGTCAGTAACCGATTTTGTCCTTGTCACCGTATTTTCCCAATCTCACGAGAAGCGAAAACCCCCCAATCCTCTCCATAATCATTTACAAACTAAGGAGAAACAATTCAGAGACCCAAATACGAAGGTAATAAGATTTTTTTTTTGCTCTCTTTGCACTTTCTGGCTCTTAATCGAGAAACCGATTTGGTATTATTGCAGTAATTTATTTGTATAAAGTTATTACCAACAGAAAGGGATTAGGTTCTTTATTCTGAAATTGAGCAATCCGTTCTTTCATCAAGTTACTTTTACCTTTTAGATTTGTGATTGTACCTTTTTGAAATTCAAAGCATCATTTCTAGAATACAAGACATGTCTATGAATATGTAGACTAGTATACTTTAAATCTGTTAGTTTGTAGCCCAGAAATTTCAGCTGTGACTTGGGTATTTACAATCGTTTTGAGAATCCCCAGTAAATATTACTAGTATTATATTTTTTCAGCCTTTAAAGTTCTGCAAAAACAGATATTGGATGTTGGATTGCTGTATCATTGTGATTGTTATGGTAAGCCTTTCACATGTTTTGGTTCTAACACCTACCTTGCAAACTCTGTTATTTTTAGAGAATTTTGATAGTAATATGTTTTTGAGTCATTTCAAATTTAAGAAAGAACTTAGTATTGGTTCTTCTTGGTTATTGCCGGAGAATGCTTCAATCCACCTTTTTTTATTGCTAGAATATTTCAATACTCTTTGAATCTAAAGCACAATCTTATTTGCTAAAGTGAGACTTGATCTGTAAATCTAGCACAAGACAGAGGAAATTGATTCAATTATGTTAGTCTTACCTGTTTATTATATTAACCCAATTGAATTATGAGACTTTCACTTGGTTTGCTTGGGAATATATGGGCTTGCTCTAGAGAAAACACGTCTAAGAGATTTTGGTATCATTTTCATGAATCTTCTCTTTTCATGCATCCATGAGCAGGTACAGATTGCTGCTTAGTGTTCAATATGAGTTACAATCTTCTTTACTGAAGGGTGAGAATTGAGCACCATGATCGCCACTATGAGACATAGAATCCAAACTCCTCATGTGCCTAAAGCAACTTTTTGGTTATTAGTACCAATCATATTTTTATTTGACAAGGGAGTTGCATGCAGTATCATTTCATTTGCTGTATAAAGTAAAAATTGCATGCTAACTGTTAGAGACTATTTTAACATCTATTTTACATCTTTAGTTTTGACTAAACTTTTCCCTCATTTTTTCTTCATCATTGGTCATATGCAAAAATTAAGAGAAAATGTTTGGTGAAAAAGTGCCGGCATAGAGATTCCAGTTCCCTCTGTAGATGAAGGCTCACTTTGACCAGCAAAGAACCAGTGTAGAGTCTGGGGAAGGGTGTATAGATTCCAGTTTTTGTTCTACACAAAGGTTCACTGAGTGACCAGCAAAGAATTGAGTATTTTTGTAGTCGACTGTTGACATCTGGAGTTCATTTTCAGATAGTGTTCTTTGTTTTGTTTTGAAGATGTATTAAGTAACTTTTTATTGTACTAGAACAACTATTGGATGGTGTTTATGAGGTTTCAAAGAAGATATGTTAGTGAATATGATGACATTTGTAGAATGAAATTGAATATGTGGTTGTTGTATTAGCTTAAAATTTTGTTTAGTTTTTAATATATAAAAAGGAAAAGAAGAAACTATTGACTACTAATTTTGCCGACATTTCTATTTGTGTAGACAGGTTGAGTGATCATTTACAACCAATTTGCATGAACCGAGCCCATACTAGAGTAAATAGAACGCATGTGATATTTATATTGGAATTATGTATATTAAAGTGGTAAATCAAACTAACTCCAAAGTAGATAATTTTTTAGTTACTTAAGGGGGAAGAGGACGGGGGAATGAGAAGAGTTAAGTTTCTGATGGAAAAACCTTCCACGTACAATTTGAAAAAGCAACATTGGGCTGGCCCTCAACTCCACCCTTAAGTGGACAGTAAAAAATGGTAGGAAGGATCAAGTAGGTGCAAAGAATTCAATACATACATCAATTGCACAAAAATTCACAACCAAGATCGAAATTAGATTTGCACTTTGTAATAAAATTTCAATTTACATTAAAATTATTTTTTACAATTGTTCCAATGCTTTGGACATTATTGACTTGTGCATCAGAGTGATGACCTCAACATCGCTTGTTTTCTTTTTAATCTCTCCTACAAGGACTATAATGAAGGATAAAATTCAGAAATTGTGAAATAACTATGACACATATAATTATACCTTCTCACACAAAAATTATAAAAATTTTACTGACTCACACGAAAATTATAATAATCGAAAATTGTGATTTTAATGACAAAAAAATCATTAGTTATACGACCATTGTTTTCGGAAGCAATATTATCAGAATTTAACGAAACAAAATCTCTAATCTAGGGAACGAATACTGTCTCCTCGAACTAGTTAATCAACAAAGTATGATCACCTCGAACACCAACAACTCTATATATAAACTCGAATACCAAAAGTTAATAGAGACAAGTGGAGTAGTTAACAGATGGAATTAGGGAAAGATACCTCCTTTAAAATAAATCTAAAAAAAATAAAAAATAGAGGCAAAAGTGCTATATATATGTTGAAAGGAAAATTTTCACTTGAAAAAAGAAAAAAGGAGACAAAATATCGGTGGCGGGTGAGGAGTGAGGACCCGCGTGATATGCGCAACGGCCCATTGAGTATGATGAAGAGCATAGACTAGAGAAGTGACGGCACGGATGAAACCCAAACTCATTGATTTCCATTAAATATAAGATAAAATTTGAAAAGGAACTAAAATATACACGCGTTAAATTATGGTTTAGGTTTTCCTTCTGTTACGCTCTTCGTCCTCATATATGCACGCTGATTTGATCAATTCTCAGATCCGATTTTTCCTCATAGTTCCCCCAAAGTTTCAGAATAATTTTAGCAGAGGTTTATGCTCTTCACCAATTCTCAAATCAGTTTGAATATTACGATTTTTTACTTTGTGTATTCATTTTGGGGTCACGATTTGGAAGGCTCGATAATCAAAAAGCGATTCTGTTTGTTGAATAGGAAAGAAATTCTCCTTTAGATTAGAGATCATGAGCGGAGATGCACCGCAGAAGCTAGACGATGAGCAAATTGCGGAGCTTCGTGAGATTTTCCGGTCATTTGATCGGAATAACGACGGAAGCTTAACGCAACTTGAACTCGGATCATTACTCCGATCCTTAGGATTAAAGCCGAGTAATGATCAATTGGAGGATTTAATCCAAAAAGCGGACAGGAACAACAATGGTTTGATTGAGTTTTCAGAATTCGTGGCTTTGGTTGCGCCGGAGCTTATACCGGCGAAATGTCCGTACTCGGAGGAACAGCTGAAGAAGATTTTTCAAATGTTTGATAGGGACGGCAATGGTTTGATAACCGCGGCGGAGTTGGCACATTCGATGGCAAAATTAGGACATGCGCTTACACAAGAAGAGCTAACAGGGATGATTAAGGAAGCTGATAGGGATGGTGATGGTTGTATTAGCTTTGAGGAGTTTGCTCAGGCTATGACTTCCGCTGCGTTTGACAATTCATGGACATGAAACGCCTTTTCTTTCTGGTTTGTACTTTTTTGATAGTTTTCCTTGTGACAATCTTTTGATTAATTTTAGGCGCCTATAGTTCTAGTGCCTGTTTAAGTCTTTCGTACATAGCAGCAAATAAAGTTTATTTTTGACAATTGAAATGGCATTGGAAAATGGATCTCCCGTGCTGTTTTAGGATGGTCTAAAGATTACTGAGTATTTCCCATTGGGGCAATTAGTAAACACAAAGTTCATCTATCTATTACAAAAACATACGGTGCTCGGCGAAGAGCCGATATCAATCAAAGAAGCTATCTGGCGGAAATAGATGGGAGTGTTTCAAAATGCATTCATAGTTCAACTTGGCTTTTCCAATTTTGCAAATCTCTTTGTTTTAGTTTTGTTTCTTCTTTTGTTAGGAAAGTTTTTGTTGCAAAAACACATCATTACAGAAATGAGATGCGTTTGGTAGGAAGAAACGGAGATCTCCGACAAACCACCTTCACTCAAATGCTAACTTGAATAAGATTCCGCAACAGAAATTTTTCCGTTTTCTGCAGCCCTTGTATGTAAGGTTCGGAAAACTTATCCAGAAACAGAAAATCTGTCTTTGGAAAACAGTTCACATCCTCAAAGTCTAACCAAAACCCTATTGCTCCTCTGTAGATCCAAACATATCTCTCTAAGTTCAAAATCTTTTTCAAAAACATTTTTACAAACTACACATAGTGCCCAAAACATGTCTTCAAAATTTTTACTCAAAATATTTTTCAAATAGGTATTGATAAAAACACATCCAGACGCAAACCATGATGATCGTAGGACACCTCTGATCCCTTTCCTGTTTCTGCAACAATTTTTTTTTCATCCGCCACAGTATCTCCAGCTGTTTTCACAACAGGGACAAACAGCCAAACTAATCAGGTCAACGCTCATATAAAATTGTTGCAGTACAACCTCGGATAGCTGCCTACTTTCAAAATCCAAATTACCAAACCCAAAAGCAAATGACAATCTTACGTTTGACAAAGACCAGACTTCGACGGGAATTTAATAGTCCAGCAACTATCGTTCTATGTATCATACAGGACATTTATGTATAACTATCATATCCAAGTCTAACGACAACACAATGACAGCTAAAGATCAGACAAATGGAATCGAACAATAGTTTTGAATTATTTTGCACAGCTAGAGGATTAGGCCCTTAGGTGAAGAGGGCTTGGCAGGTTCCTCGGTTTTGGAAGCTTTTGGGGACTCCGAGAAAGCATGTATAGGCACATAACCTGCAGCTGAACTTCTTCCCTGTTGTTCTTCTGCCATCTTTTCCTTCGTCTTCTGGCCCACTTCCCCTGCAGCCTTCGTGACCTTATTGAAAGCACCAGTAACCCAAGATGCCCCTGTCAAAACATATCTGTTCTTCATGATGGCAGATCCAGCAGTGCTAACTGTCTGCTCAGCAGCTGCAAAAGCTGATTTTGTCTTTTCAGTAACTTGGAACTTCTGGTCCATTTCTTTCACTTTGTCATTCACAATAGTTGTTCCCATATTGATCTTCTCACTAAATCCAATTTTTTGATCTAGTGAAGCAACTTTGGCTGAGGCAGTCGATATGAACTGGTGTTTCTCATCAAATGTCTTTGCTTTGTTAACCGCATCCTTGCCCAAGATGAAGCCCTTTGCCAACATGCTGCTCACAACATCTTCTGCCTTTTGAATAGCAGATCCACCACCAGCTGCATTACCGCTCCCAGTTGCCTGCGTATATATAGGAGGTATACACTAGTTAGTGACTACCAGACAGTAGATAAGACCAGAATGTCAACATGAATTATACAGACCTTGATTGGCACTGGAGCTGTAGGAGGCAGCTCGTAGTCAGGTTCCAAGTCTACTGTGACAGACTGATCAACAATTGTGGCTCCCTGGAAACCACAAACGATATTATTATCAGTTTTACCCCCACCCCACCAAGGAAAAAGAAAAAGCGGCAGTTAAAAAAAGAATGAGAAATTATGGAGCTAATCCTTCCTCCTTCAAATCAAGCAATTTATTAAGATGCAGTTAATCTGTATCTCTACTACGCTGCATAGTCTCTTAACTACAATTTCCTCCCTACTATCTCTTGAAGCAATTTACTCAAATGCCATCAAATGGCAGAAGGAGAAGGCCACATATGCATCAAATGGACACAGGGTTGATCTCAAAGATTCTTCTTCTTTAAATGCAGAACAATTCTCTGGCATATCTGGTGAGGTTCAAGACTTTCAACAACTCAAAACTTTTGGACTCGTTACCAATTATGCTGCTTAGGGTAACACAAATGAAATTTTTTCAAGAGAACAGAAGAGGGTCATTCAATCTTTTTCGCCTTTCCCTTCAAGCGCACATAAAGGAACAAAAGAAGAGGAGGGGGATAAAATAATGAAACACTGACAGCTAAAATCCGGAGATAAATTTTAGGAAAAAACTTCACGTCCCCCTCCCCTCGGCTACCCCCTCAGAAGAAAAGCAAATTGTCATTGTGCTGATGCATTTTGAAAGTGTAACAATCAAAGAATTGCCAGTATCATGGAAAACAACATCAATCAACCCCATTTTACTCCATCACTGCCTCTTTTGGACTTGTATGACTTTCTTACTTATACAAAAGCTCCAAGATATAAGCTGAAATGCGGAGGAAATGCCCACTGGCAACGGAGTGCAGTATCCCATGGATTGTTTAATGGTGTCTAGAGTAAAAATGGTCTTACAAGTTTAAAGTGGCAGCCTCTCAAAAAAAATTACTTTAGCTATAGAAAGAAAGAGCACAACAGGTATTAGAGGGCAAAACAATTCTATTACCAGCAATGCACTGTGCAGGAACACCTCTAATATTCATCAATATGCAACCCTATCCTTGGTATGAATAACAATTATAGCAACAGTGAAAAACTTGAATAGAACACCAAGGATGGACCAAAAGCACAAATAATAAAAGCCAAAAGTTCTAGATACTGCATATAAGCCTCAAAAGAAAACTAAAACGACCAACCTCCTGAAGCAGCTGTCACAACAATTTGCTAACAGGAACCTCAATTTGTTCGTCATCACCTCACTCGATGAACAACAAACCACATAGACAAATAGGAGGATATGTAAAAATAAATTATAAATAAACAAAAAATAAGGGGCTTTCCTCACTTCAGATAAAGGATGCTTACCGAATAATTGAATCAGGAACTCATTAGCTTTTACGGAAATGCACTCAATGACACGATGAAATTCAAATGACAATATATTTTTTTAGGGATAATTACCTTGTTGGGCTGCCCTCCGAAATAATAGCTTGCAAATGTATATGTTTTGTATGTTAAGAATGAATATACATATAACATACATAAATATACATACTATATGCATAATCAGTGTATATGTTTGTATATGTTGGGAAGCACCAGTAATTAATTTCGGCCGATGGGCCAAAATGAAAAAAATCCTATTTCTTACTGCCATAAGATCAATCATTCTTTAAGAAACTTACAAGCATTTTGAACATCAAATCTAAACGACTTGAACTAGTGGAAATTATTATACTTACTACACAGTAAAGATTTTACATAGGACTCCAGAGGATAAGAAAAGTAAACTTACAGAAAGAAGAACAGCAGTTTCTGCACCCTGAGGATCCTTGAATGTGACATATGCAATTTGAGATCGCTCATTCTCACTATAATAGCAATAAAAGAAACGTGCATAAAGCCATAAAAGAAACCAACAAGAAGCTCATATCATATTAGCTTTTAAATTCTCAATTAGCAGATTGTATCTCTGATTTCAAGATACGCCTAGATAGAAAACATCAGAGAAGAGGAATGACAATACTTTGTGTTACCAACACTAACCTTATCATCTCAACATACTCAATATCCCCGGAGAATGAGAAGAACTCCTTGATATCTTGCTCCGACGCACCAAGAGAGACATTGCTCACTTTCACTGTACTAACCTATTATGATAAACAACTAGAGAGAATTAGCAAGACTTGACAACACAGGGTAAAAAGCCATGCATCTTGTTTAATGGTCTTTCATTCTTCTTTCTTTAAGAAAGGTTAGTGGAGTATCCTGCAAGTTGTCCAACATGAAGCAAGCATTTTCTCAAATGTGGATTTACTGATATGGAGGAGCAACACTTGAGGCATGGATGACTTTACACGAAAGCTTCTTAAAATCATAAATGTACAATGGACATTACCACATAGTATCTTTTGCTGATGACGAAAAAAATTCTAATAAAATACACTACCACATATTACCAAAATCCACTACGAAACGGGATTTTGAAGTTTCCTCTTCTCATCAAACATTTCAATTTCATCATTTGGTCCTGGATAGAGTCTTCCTTGTAGAAAATGATTTTATTTGGGCACTAATCATTTTAAAGAAGCAATTACAGTACTACGTAATAAACATTGAGGCCACGCAGAACACCCTAATTACTAAAAGTACAAAATATGAGGAGAAAAACATACATTCCAAACTCAGCATTCTTCCCAAAGACACTTGGTGCCCAAGTCCACTCAAGTCCAATAAAGGACCTTATTGTTTTCACTTATCAATATCATCCAGTCGCATCTCCTGTAGCAAATCAGACTAATGATCTGGAATTTACCAAAAAAATTTTAATCGAACTTTCTAATGTAATTCCTAAAAGTACATTCTGTAACATCAAAAGCCACTCACAAATGAACTAGGCACTTCAGTTTCTACCATTAGTTAATCGCTCGAAGATAATAAGGAGCACTACATTGTCATACACACTTTCTAACAGATTTATCTAATAAATCCAGGAACTACGTACTAGGGTATCACAGAGCAATCAGAACAATCAACTTCATTAATAGAAGCAAAATCTAGGACATTTACCCGAGAACGATTATACTAATAAACTCGACAAATTGAACTCAATCGAAAATAATCGAATCCAGTAGAACAGTAATTCATAGATTTCCGAATAGATCAAATCGATTTGCAACGACAAAATGAAAAAGAAGCAAAAAAAAGAGATGATGAACTACTCACCGACATCGAATCACAAGAAGATCAGAAACAATAGGACAGTTCAGTTGTTTGAAGTAAATAAATCTGTAGAAGCTTGTAATTGAGCAGATGTATAGGGAAAATGAAAATAAGGGGAGTTGTTTGTGCTATAAGATAGCGAAAGGCAGTGGGTTTTAGGAGAAAATGTTGCTTCAAAACGTCAACGTACGTGTGACGTGCGAGAGGGAGAATGGGAAAACGGACACGCTATTTTCGTTTCGAGGTAATGAGATTTTGTAGCTTTTGCCCCCCGACCTTTTCCAAATTGTACTCCTAAACCAAAGGTATCTTTTTCTCGTCGCATCGCAGAAAGAATCCAAAAAGGAGAATTTGGTCAAGGCAATCAAAGGCATTTTCCTTTTTCCATCTCCATTATTTGCTCCAAGAAATAGATTATTGTAACGAATAAAAGTTTTTGCTTCATTATTTACTCGAAGAGATAAATTATTGTAACGAAGAAAAGTTTTTGCTTTATGCTCAAGTTATGAAGGCTTATAATAATATATATTAAAGAAGGTTTTTATACTCATTGCTATTTTTTAAAGTTTTTATTTTAATATAAGGATGGGAAATCGGGAAAGAGAATTATAAAGTAAAAAGAGAACACCAATAAAATAAAAACTTAGGTAGTCAAACCAATTGGCCTACTAAAAATTATCACTATTATTCGGTTCTTAAAAAGGGAGACACTAAATTCTTTTTATTACATTTATAGTCTGCATATGCTCTTCTCAAAGAACTACATATTTACATCATTACTCATTATAGTTTATTCCATTATATTAAAATTAGTTGAATAAACACCTAGTCCTATAATACTATCCATATTTAAAGACTCGAGAATATAAGTATTTTTTAGTAGAGTTGTTCAAAATCGAACCGTAACCGTTAACTGAATTGAAAAAATGGTTTATTGGCTTATTGGTATCGAGTTATCAGGGTAACGGTTGGTGAACGGATTGAGATTTTTTAATTAACGGCTTATCGGTTTTGGAGGCGGATTACTCAATTTTCTTACTGGATAAACCGTTAAGCCGTTAAGAATTTTTATATTTATACTTTTACCCCTATGTATATAAAGTAATTTTTCAAACCCTAAGGTACTCTTGGGAACTTCAAGGTACTCTTTTTTGAATTCCCAACTATTGTTTCCCCTTTCTTTTGTAGTCAAAACATGTTATGTTTACAGTATATTGAAAAGCATGTACTCAAAATGATGTATGTTAAAGAGTTACGTGCATCTCTTCTTTCTTCTTCAATTGTTGGTATACATATTCCTTGATTGTACGGTTGTCCTGAAGAGTAAGGGATAAAAAGGCACTTCCTTTTAGTACTTTTTAATATAGCAGTAGTAATTAAATCTAACAACTTATGGAAAAATATTCTTAGCTATGCAACCAAAAGAACTAGGGTTCAAAAAATTTCTATTTAATTTAACCGATAAACTGCCGAATAATCGTTAATCCGATACCAATCCACCCGTTGTCTTATTGGGTGGCTAGCGGATTACTACATTTATAATCCGATAACCGATAAGCCGAACCGTGAAGCGTAATAATCCGCCCAGTCCGCCCCATAAGCACCCCTATTTTTTAGTCTAACTAAAAGAAAGGGCGTTTAAGGAACTGGTGAGAGTAAATAATTAGCAAAGATTTTAATTGCGTCAATAACACTCCTATATCACTATAAATATTAGTGTATAGGGTAAAATCGGTTCACATTAAATGCTCGAACGATAGAGTGACACGTGGAACCGGAGGGGGGAGGGGAGGGGGGCAGATGAAAGATGAAGCGAGAAACCAAGACCGAGGACAACAACTTCGGTTGGCATCGGATAGACCCCGAACGGAACATTATCAATGAGAGCGAATAAATATTTGTCACGAGATGACATTCAATGAAGAATATTTCTCAGTATTAAATACGCATCTGTTACAGAGTATTTTGGCATTCATGACCTTCCTTTACATATTTATCAGTGGCCCTCATTATTGTCATTTAAGAGGGGCTTGATCCTAGGACCTTGTTCCTTAGGCATAGCTATAAATAGTGACTTCAACAACCATTCTAATGCACGAAAATTCTGACAAACTTATGCGACACATTCCAAGCTGAATAATACTTTATTTTATGTCTAACGTTATTCTTATTGCTTCCTTCGGAAGCCTTGCTCCAGGAACCAAGCTGTCTGCTATTTTATCTCGCTTCCAACTAAGTCTTGCATTTTATTTAATTTATTTATCATATTGGGAACATATCGATTCGCTTGTTTATAAACCACTCTATAAATTCAAATTACCATTTTACGCGTAAATAGTTTGGTGCCCACCCGTGGGGCTTAGACAGATGCGTAATTGAGTTGATCTTTGCATTTATTACTAATTTGCTTGATTCTTTATTTCTTAGCAAAAACCGTCAAAGATGGTAGCTAACGATGTCAACATCGCACACAACATTGAGGCACAAGAAAATCTGCCTCAACACGAGGATATGATCAGCGACACCCGCAACGAGGAGGACGTAGCCACGCCGGTTCATGGAGGGTGATATCCCCAACACATACGGGAGGCGATTCCTGATGATGCTGAAGACGAGCACGTTACAGAAACAGCGAGGATCTTGAGAGAACAGCAAAAGGCCATCATGGGCCATCTCTCACGGCAAGACCAGGCTATGACAAAACAAAGGCAAGCGTTGTCGGGTGCTTCTAACAACGCGAATGGAAGAGGTCTAGTTCCTCCCGGTGCTCCCGAAAATCAAACAGCACAAACGGTTGATAACAATACCTCTAGGGGTGAGGTCGGCTTCGACGGAGCCGGGGGTATCGACAACAGATCTGGTAACAACAACAGTAATGATCCCTTCAAAACCGAGCTCATGCGGTTTATGAGGGAAACAAACACACGAATGGACCAAATTCTTGGCACACCACCAATGTTGAAGGGCCCGGACTCAAAGAAATACACCCAATTGTCGTTCAAACTAAGCAAAGCACCAGAGTTAATTTCGAAGCGGTTCAAAATGGCAGATGTTCTAAAATATGATGGGACTTCGGACCTTCAGGAGAACATCACCACCTATACAACGACGGTGAAAGAAAACGACTTAGCTCAGCACGAGATTAAGTCGGTCCTGCTGAACATGTTCGTAGAAACCCTCACGAATGGGCCCTGACATGGTACTCACTCTTACCGGAACACTGAACAGATTCCTTTGAGATGCTCATAGACTCTTTCATCAAGGCCCATGCCGAGGCCAGGAAGGTCCAGGCCCAAAAGGCGGACATATTCAGAATTTCGCAAGGAGAGTCTGAGTTGCTGCGTGAGTTCGTGACCAGGTTTCAGAAAGAAAGGATGTAGCTACCAACCGTGCCAGATGAATGGGCAGATGAGGAATTTACTGAAGGGTTAAACCCGAGGAGCTCTGACGCCTCTCGGAAACTAAAAGAAAACCTGCTCGAGTTCCAGGCAACTACATGGGCAGATGTCCATAACCGTTACGAATCAAAAAAAAGAATAGAAGATGATCAGCTCGGGTTCCCAGCATCAAGTAAGGGTTAGTATCAAGAAAAGAACAAGGATAAATCGAAGGATGATTTTGTTGCAGATCGGCGATCTTCTAAGGGCCGATTTTTGCCCTACGAAATTGCTGAAGGACACGGCAGAGGGTTCCGGTCGACGGATAGGTTTGCTCCTGATAGAAGAACTTACTGCGACCAGAATAATAGGTCATTGCAAGACAAAGAGGTATCTGGTTATCGGGATTCCACCTATCCCAGGATGTCCGAGTACAATTTCAATGTCAGCATAGTGGAGCTGATATCGCCGATGAGGAAAATCAAGGAAGCACGATTATCGAGGCCGATGAGATCTGATCCCAGCCAGAGAGATCCTACTCTATGGTGCGAGTATCATGGGACTAACGGCCACCAGACTAGTGACTGCCGACATCTGTGCGAGGAGGTGGCAACGTTTTAGAAAAACAGCCATCTCAGAGAGTTCTTAAGCGACCGGGCTAAGAACAATTACGTTCGCATCTAGGACAATGCAGAGCCCTTGAAGATAGGTTAAGACCCTCCCCGACTAACCATCCATATGATTTTCGGGGGAAACGAGATCAATGGTCTAACTTTCTCGACAGCAAAAAAAACAAGGTATCGGTGACTCATAGCAAGAGACTCTGGGAAGTCACCGAGGATGACATCACGTTCATAGAGGAGGACGCCTATGGACTTATACTGACATACAACGATGCCCTGGTAATTTCTCTTAACGTTCTAAATTTTAAAATAAAACATGTTTTGGTGGACCCAGAAAGTTCAGCCAACATCATTCAATGAAGAGTGTTGGAGCAAGCTAAGATAATCGAAAGCATCATTCCGACAACAAAACTCCTCGTCGGGTTCAAATTAGCAAGTGTGACAACCCGAAGGGAGATCTTGCTGCCCACGAATGCCGAAGTGGTCATGAAGACCACCTTATTTGAAGTAGTAGAAGACGACATGGACTACAACATAATTCTTGGAAGACCATGGCTACGCGAGATGAAGATCGTATCACCAACTTCTAAAGTTCCAAACTCCAGAAGGAATCAAACAAATAAGAGGAGATCAATCAGCACAAGGGAGATGGACACGTTCTCGGTTTCCAAAAGTAAAGAGAAGGAACACGCAGCATAGCAATTGTAGGAACTGACGCCTGCTCCCGAACCAAACAAAGACGACAAAGGTGAGGAGCCGTCAGAATCCCACCAGGTACAAATATATTTCCAGGTGTCGGAAGAAACAGACACAACCAAATCCACGATAGAAGAACTCGAACAAGTGGCATTGTTCGAAACGTTTCTAGAGAGGAAGTTTCAGTTGGGGACAGGACTAGACCCGGAGCTCAGGTCAGGATTTATTGAATTTCATAAAAACTAAAGTTGATTGTTTTGCATGGTCGCATGCGGATATGACAGGTATCCTGGTAGAGGTGGTCGTGCACAAGCTAAGCATGGAACCAAGCATCCCGCTGGTAAGGCAAAAGAAGCGCCCAATTGCCGAGGTCAGAGACAGTTTTATTAAAGAAGAGATAACTCGATTGATCGATATCGGTTCAATCCGGGAGGTAAAGTATCCTGACTGGCTAGCTAACACAATAGTAGTTTCAAAAAAGAATAATAAATTTTGTGTGTGTAGATTATAAGGACCTATATAAGGCGTGCCCGAAAGACCTGTTCTCATTGCCAAACATTGATCAAATGACTTATGCAACTACCGAACACGAGTTGATGAGTTTCCGCGATGCCCATTCTGGGTACAACCAAATTAAGATGAACTCGGAGGATCAGGAAAAAACTCCTTTCATAACGAACTTTGACACAAATTGCTACAACGTGATGTCTTTCAGGCTCAAAAATACCGGATCCACTTATCAGAGGCTCGTGAACAAAATGTTCGAAAAGAAAATAGGGAAAACAATGGAAGTGTACATAGATGATATGCTCGCTAAGTGTTTGAATGCAGACGACCATTTGAAACACCTCCAGGAAACCATTGACCTCCTAAGGAAGCACAACATGAAGTTTACCCCCGAAAAGTGTGCGTCGGAGTCAGCTCTGGCAAAATTTTGGATTTCCTGGTGTCACAAAGGGGGATCAAAGTCAATCCCGACAAGATTAAAGCATTTGAGGACATTATAGACCAGTTGACAAATGTGAAAGATGTCCAAAGGCTAACCAGAAGACTGTCCTCCTTAAGCAGGTTTATTTCCCGGTCTTCGAAAAAATGCCATCACTTCTTCTCAACAGCAACTTCGAATAGACTCCAGAATGCCAACAGGCTCTAAAAAACCTGAATTGGTATCTATCAAGCCCTTCGTTACTATCAAAACTAAAGAAAGGGGAACATTAATATACTTATCGGTCTTGGAAGCAGCGGTAAGCGCCGTTCTAGTCCGGGAGGACGAAGGTACGCAATCTCCTATCTATTAGATTAACAGAATTTTATCAGGAGCAAAAACTCCTTATTCGAACCTTGAAAAATTGGCCTTAGCTCTCGTAGTCGCCACTCGAAAGCTTAGGCCTTATTTTCAGTGCCACCCGATAGTCGTGGTGATAACTTTTCCACTGCGGAATGTCCTTCACAAACCTGAGTTGTTAGGCCGACTGGCCAAATGGGCAGTTGAGATTAGTGAATTTGGTATCGAATATAAGCCCAGGACTGCAATTAAATCATAAGTTTTGGCCGGGCAACTTCTTGGCCGAGTTTGGCCGGGCAACTTCTTGGCCGAGTTTAGTCTCGGGCTACTGCCTTTGGCCACAAAAGAAGCGGTGATGGTGTCAGAAACGACATTAGGAGTGTGGACCTTGTTCATGGACGGAGCCTCCAACGTGAAAGGGTCCGGGCTTAGGGTAGTCTTAATCACGCCCTCGGAGAAGTCCTGAGATGGGCCATAAAAACTGTTCCCTTGACTAACAAAGAAGCCGAGTATGAGGCTTTGATTGCAGGACTTGAATTAGACCGGGGACTAGATTCCGAGGCCATTGAAATCAAATGCGATTCCCAACTAGTGGTAAATCAGGTATATGGAATCTTCGACACCAAGGAGGAATGCATGCAACAATATGTGGTTAAAGTCCAAACTCTGCTTGCACAGTTCGGGGAATGGTCAATCACCCACATCCCGAGAGAAGAAAATGCAGAAGCTGGTGCATTGGCCAATTTGGGCTCGTCCATGGAAATGAAGGAATTAGATTCTGGTACGATCGTACAGCTTATGCACTCGGTACTAGATGTGGAAAATTATTATGATGTAAATACAACCAATCTTGTCTGGGACTGGAGGAATGAGATCATCGACTACCTTAAGCACGGCAAGCTGCCCGAAGACCCGAAGGCATTTCGGGCACTCCGCACCAAAGTGGCTCGTTATAGCTTATGGGGAGGACAGTTATACCAAAGGTCATTCCAAGGCCCATTGGCCCAATGCTTAGGAGCCTCCAAAGCTAATTACATCATGAGAAAGGTTCATGAAAGAATTTGCGGGAATTATTCAGGTGCAGATTTGTTGGTGCTAAAATTAGTTAGGGCAGGATACTACTGGCCCCATATGGAACAAGACGCTAAGGCATTCGCTCAGAAATGCGACAAGTGTCAAGGCCATGAACCGTTAGTGCACCAACCGGCAGATTTGCTGCATTTGGTACTATCTCTATGGCCATTCATGAAATGAGGGATGGATATAGTCGGGTCGCTTCCACCGGCTCACGGTAAGGTAGATTTCTTTTAATTTTAACTGATTACTTCACTAAATGGGTCGAAGCAAATCCTTACTAGAAAATCGATGAGAGCGAAGTAGTCGATTTCCTATTAGAAAACATAATTTTCCAGTTCGGAATACCGAAGGAGATCGCCTGCGGCAATGGGCCACAGTTCATAGGATCAAAGGTAACAAAATTCCTTGAAGACTTAGAAGATTAAAAAAATCACATCTTCGCCATACCATCCGAGCACAAATGGGCAAGAAGAATCAACCAATAAGGTGATTATTCAAAACCTCAAAAAGAGGTTGGAAGCAGCCAAAGGCAAGTGGCTCGAAGAATTACCGGAAGTGTTGTGGGCATTACCGGACGATGGCCAAATCAAGCACGGGAGAGACACCTTTCTCTCTCGTATACGATGCAGAAGCTCCGATCCTGGTGGAAGTAGGAGAACTGACCTTGCCGCACTTCCGGACGGACAAAGAAACAAACAACGAGGCATTGCTAGTCAAATTAGAGCTGGTGGACGAACGCAGGGACTTGCGCCTATAAGGATGGCAGCCCAGAAACAAAAGAAGGAAAGATAATATAATCGAAGGGCCAATCTTCGCTATTTCAAAGTGGGAGACTTGGTTTTAAGAAAAGTCACTCAAAACACTCAGGATCTCAACGCAGGAAAGCTGGGTCCGACGTGGGAAGGCCCTACCAGGTTTCAGCTGTCACCGGGAAAGGATCTATGAATTAGAAAACCAAAACGGAGTCAAGTTTCGAAGCAATTGGAATGTGAACCACCTTAAAAGGTATTATTATTGATGAGCACCGCTTGTAATGAAAGTACGTGCTGCACTCTTTTTTTCTTCATCCATTTTTGTCCTAATTGGGTTTTTCTAGCAAGGTTTGTAACGAGATAAGACCTTTAAATAACAAGGCATGGAAACAACAAACCACTGTGTGATGGTTAGATCGTCTTTGGATCGATGGCAAACTCCTAACGGGAAGCAAAACTTGCCGTCGGACCAAAGGCTATTCAACCGTTCACGAGTGCTCTTTCCTACAAGCTACTAGGGGTGGTTAGATAATCTTTTGCTCGATAGCAAAGTTCCTAACGGCAAACGAAGCTTGCTATCAAACAAAAGATTATCCAACCATTCACTAGTGGGATCCTCAAATGATCAAGGCTTCCAGTGTTCCAATTCGTATTCTTCACATTCGAACACTGGGGGGAATGGTATAAGGATACGGCAACCTGATTTCCACAGAAATCGGGACTACGTGATCCGAAAACAAATATGCCTCATCGGGACCGGGGACTAACAGTCAGCCACATAGAAACAAGTTGTACAAATTAGCCACATGTAATGGCAATTTATTTTAGCAAAACGAATGCTTATGTACTTTTGAAGATAGAAGGAATACGATAAAATCTTTTTATTTTTATCTTGTTTCTTGTCCAAACGATGAATTGATTTTGTCATTTGAAAGTTAACTGAGTACTTCAAATGCTAGTGCCGGAATGAACAGGAGACGTCCTCTTCAAGAGTACAGTTAACATAAGTGGGCCCTCTCTTATGAAACCCTCACAGTAAAGGGTTGGTTGCGAAAAAGTTAATGCCCGGAACCCAAATGCTATTAGGGAAAATACACCCGAAGCCTTGCATAATTCGACGCAAAAAGAATAAACTTTGCGAAATGCTTAAACAAAAAGCACTTTTAGTTATCAAACGCGCCAAGAAACACAAGTACAAAAAAAACAAAAGGAAAACAAAGGAAAAGGAAGCAAAAAGCTAAACTACGTCGCCACCAGAATTGGGGGGAAGAGAAGCATCAGCGCCCCCGGGAGGAGTAGGCAGATCTATCGTCGGCTCAGGATCTTGGCCTTCATCATTATTCTCTTCAAGTTCCTCCTCGGTTCCTGAGAACTTGGAACCAGAACCAGAAGAGTCAGTTGCATCAGGCTGAGCTGGGAGGCATCTTCGAGCAGTTAACTCCAGCTCTCGGGCCTTGGCGATCTCATCGTCGATATCAATGATGCTCGCTTTTGCCTCTTCCAAGGTTTTTCTCATCATATTATACATAGAATGTGTTTTTTCGATTATGAGGGAATCCGCTCGGCACTAAAGTTCTTATTTAAGCCTGTCAACCTCGGTCAGAAGATCATCCCGCTCGGATCTCGTAACGCTGCCAATTTTGACCCTCCTTTTTAAAATTGATTTTTTATACTTAAATATTTACAATGAATGTTTCGAAAGTATTATCTATCAATAATTACTTATTTTTACAAATTAATTAAGTATTAGCTTTTAAATTAATTACCTATCATTAGTATTATATAATTACAAATATACTTATTATTTTAATAAAATTAAAATATTTTTTTAAATACAGGTTTATAATTAATTTACGAATTACTTCTCAAAATTTTGTTAATTAGATTACTATGTTGATAATTCAAAACTAGCGTTATAATTTAGAAAATAAAGTATTTTATAGATGAATAATTACAATCGTTATTAGCGTATTTGATAATTATAATTTTACTATATTTTATTGGAAATTAATTAAAATTTAATTAAATTAATTTTAAAGGGTTAAAAACTAAAAGGCTACAATTGCAATTCCTTAATTAAATACAAAGTGGCTATTCATTAAATCAATTTCAGCCTAAATACCCAAGCTCAATTATCTTATCTGACCCAGTCCAAAAGACTATCTATTCCACTTTGGCAATCCGCCCTAACCCTTGAGAACCAATAGAAATTCGCCATGTAAGCTCTCCAATCTCCCTCACACAAAAAACACACATGCATCTGAACCGTTAGTCCATTAGATCGGCGGTCTACATTTAATCTCCGTTTTTCTCTTAATTTTTAAACACCCGCCCAAAGATCTCATCTCCACCGTCAGAATCCTATAATCTGATGGCTACCAAAATTCCTCTTCAAAACCCTTAAATGCCCGAATTATCAGAGTCGGTGATCATTAAATCCAAAGACCTAGATCTCGTCTCTCACGTTTAACCTTAGAGATGGCCTCCCAGACCCCCTAACCCTAAAATCATTTCCCTCGAGCTCCCCTTTCCCTCTCTTTTCTCACATCCTCCTAAGAACATCAATCACCAGACCTTGCACAAATTCATGCAAGGTCATGAGATTTACTTGTAAATCATCTACCGTTTCTCCCACATCCGTGATTCTCGCTGAATCTTTCCTTTTACATCGATCAAGTTTGAAATCCTCAAATCTGAATCATAGGCTCAAAACATCACTGACCCGATTTCATCCTTGTTCTTTCAAATCAAACTCAGAAAATCATCCGCTTTGTCCCTAGGATATGAAGCCTATGATTTGTTTTCCATTTCCATCATTAAATTCAAAAGCCCCAATCTTAAACCCTAGACCTATAAGACAAAACTTCAACTCGTCTGATTTCTCCCTTCATTCTTTCAAATTGGTGGCATGCATGACCATTTTGTTACCATACTTATTCTTGGTCCGGAGGTCGAGCAAAGTGACCTCTAGACATTAAGGCTCTTACCTAATAGAGTTTTCTTCAGCGGTCAACTTTCCCCTTCTCAGGTAAAATCGCTAATGATTTCCCTCTATTTTCTAAGATTTTCACTCGATATGCTCACATCACGACCCCTTCGTCACTCTCCACTACTGAGTTAGAATTTTGTTGAGCCTAAGGCATAGAATGCCACTACAAATAGGAGTCATAAATGCTCTCACCAAGAACACAACCAATTGCACCTAAAATCATTGAGCAACCTACCAAACAATAGTCTAAAATTTCATACGAGTTAAGAGACTAGGTTTTCCTTTTCTGATTGATCTCTATTCCTTTTGTTTTTTGAGTTTCTTCAATGCTCAAGAGCTAGAAATCTTGGATTTCATACGGCTAAGTTAGAAACTCTGTTTGGTCTGCTACCTAGAAAAGGTTAGAGTACTCTCACCCTCCCTCTAATTGCTTCATTCGAAAAATACGAATGAACTATTGTTTTCCTGTTAAGTATTGTCATCTATAGTGTTTTCTTTTAGTCTATAATTGTTCACCATGACTTTTTTATTGATCTGTGTTTAGCTATTATATATTATCAATGTTGATTAAATTACCATGTGCTCTTAATGACTTTGATTTCTATTATGTATCAAGCATGCCTATTAAACAGCTTATGTGATTAAGCTACTTAATATACCTTAATGACCTTTCGTGTTTGCACAGGTTTCAGACTTACTTTTAATGATCTTACTATGATCCTTACCCCTGCCATGTTGTTTTCTGCATTTTGTTACTAAGGCTCTTGTCTGAATGCTCATAGTTTAACTCTTCATCACTTAACTAAAATATTGTGAAGTTTGAGTGTTTAAATGCCCCCCTTTCTCTACATAAGTGCTTGTTAATCTT
Organism: Nicotiana obtusifolia; assembly: GCA_002018475.1. Lineage (NCBI taxonomy): Eukaryota > Viridiplantae > Streptophyta > Magnoliopsida > Solanales > Solanaceae > Nicotiana > Nicotiana obtusifolia. The sequence goes on from MCJB01030989.1 coordinate 48,188, forward strand.
TAAATATTTTCTGAATCATCACTATGAAAGCTTTGTATCTATTTGTCAGTTGTATCTCTAAGTATAAAATAGTCCTTTAGTATGAACTTCTGTAAGCATCAGTGATCATCCTACATATATTTTGTTATGATTAGCCTACTTCATTATGAGTTAGATTGTAGTTGTGTCTGTTGAGGTTGAATTTAACTGTTTCTGTAACTTGAATACAACACCACTATGTCTGGATACTAACCTTAGTCTGAACAGATGAGTAAAGCCTATTTAGTATAATGTTTCCCCTGTTCTTAAACTCTTAATGATACTGATAATCTGATTATATAATGTTTGAGACTCATCATATCTTGTGAGGTCATAACTTTGGTTGAAACCTCTGTATGTGTAGAAGTTCTGGCATAAATCTTTGTTTATCCCTCATGACTTCACACTTTTGAACACTGTTTTGAAACTGCACTCAATTCTCTCTTTCCCTGTCAATCTGGATTGAATCTGGTATTGGAGAAACCTTTTCTTGTTACTAATTGAGTACAACAACTTGCCTATGCCATTGTCTGAATCTTTACTGAGGATTTCAAAGGTTCCAAGTAGTGTTATTAACCTATGTTTATGTTCATAATAATATCTTGTGTTAAAGTAATTTGTTATCAATCCATTAGGACAATAGCATCTGCTGTTGCAGCTGTAAACTATATGTTTTATCTGTCTGTGAGATGTATGACTCCAGTTCTTTGGTTCTTTAGCAACAATAGTATAAGTGTTCCTGTCTCCATATGTGCTTAGAAACTTGATTTTTTAAACTTGTTCAATATGTGTTTCATTCACTTAATACTGGAAGTATAGTCATGAAGAACAAATTGTTTCTATGTTTTTCCTATGTTATTCGATTAAGAGAGAGTATGCTTTTGTGGTAGGAAATGTCATAGTAGTTGATTTGCATTGAAAGAGCCTCATTGGCATTCAAACCTATAGGGAAGAATGAGTTGTTAGTGGTCAGGGGTATTTGAGAGTAGAGCTTAACTCTAGGTTGGGCTGCTCTCCCCATCACAAGCATTGCCTTGGGCCTTGAGACCCTTGGGAACTTTAAAGTGTCGGGGATTCAAAGGGGGCATCGACCTTGAGTGGAATTCTCTCCTTAGCCTTTGATTCATTGACACTTGTTATTCTTTTTGGGTTTGGCATTTAATGACAAGGAAAGTTCAATATGGATCATTTTCTATACATAACCTCCACATTAGTACGACTTTCTTAGGGTTTAAATACTCTCACTGATCTTTCCTTTATTTTTTGTTTGCAAATTTCATATACGCGCATGTATATAGTACTGTTCTTCTACTAACTCTCTCTTTTCCTTTTGAACATGTACAATGGCTTAGCCCTGCTGAGTTCTTAAAGAACTCAGGCCCAAATCCAGCGTTGTTATATCCTGTTCGTCCCTGTTACTGCTGGCCCTTCCTCTTTGAGGCCCAAATACGAGAGTCCTTTCTTTCCCTTCACTCCTTTATTTACTGTATTCGTTATCCTATGGTTTCACTATGTCGTTATTCTTTACTGATTTTCTGTTGTTTTATCTCACATGTATATGACAATTATATTGGATTGAACGCTTTATTTTATCTTTTAACTCACATAAATAACTTAGGCAAGCCTTAAAGAACCTAGGATTAAAATAAGCATTAGTTAGCAGTTAATTCTATATCCGCTAGTCATGAGTTGTTATTAATTCATTATGGCTTGCTAACTTTTTCTTAAAGATTTTGAAGCCGAAAAGCTTAGCAAAGGCGGTGTCCCCCTTTCAAAAATGAAAAACCAGAACTGAGACGCATGCTTAATTTTTCTAAATGGAAATCAACTCTTTTCGAAGAGAACAAGGTGCTGCCGTCCAAACAAAGGTTTTCAAATAATCTCCTCAAGTTTGATATTTAAGAACCACGGTATATCTTAGACTTTCTATCATAGCATCTCATTAGAGTAATATGAACTTTTATGCTTTAGAAAACAAAGTGTTTTAACTTAGCTTCTCTTTTACACATTTTCATACAAACATCCTATCTTCCAAAGCTCTTTTCAAGCATATATGTACAAACATTATTTTCTAAAATTCTTCTATAAACCCATACCTCTTTAAACTACACTCTTTCCTTATAGGTATTATGCCCTAATATATGATAACATACATTCTTTAAACACCAGTTAAGCATAGTACAAACAATTAGTCCCAAATCTAGTCTAAGTCCTATGGAGCTACCTCAGGTAGATTTTAAAGGGTGCCTAACACCTTTCCCTTAGAAGAACAAGAACCCTTACCCATAATTTCACCACTTAGCATACTAATAAAGAATATGACCTTTAGTAATTAAATATGTACCCTAATATATCTTTAAATATTAGGTGGAGACTCTCTTTCATCAACAACAGAGAAACCACAAGTTGAATCTTATTTTGACTAGTGCAAAATAGGGTACAACAGCTAAGGCTAAGATCAAGATCACGGATAGTGGTTATATGAACCCTATTATGTTCCATGATCTTCTTATACCCATCCTCCATCTGGGCAAGCTTTTCCTCGGTAATAGCAACCTCCTCAGCTTTGGAGTTCAAGGCTGCCTCCAAGATATTCACTCTCTCAATGGAGGTAGATTCGTGCTCGGCAGCAGCGAGCACAACATTTTGGACCTCAGCCCATTTAGCCTTACCTTTCTCGAAACTGTACATTTAGCTGAGAGGCTTCCTGAATAAGGGCCATCACTTCCTGCTCGCTTTGTTACAACCGAGCCTCTAACTCACTCGCCTCAGCAGCTTTTGCTTTCAACACCGGGAGGCGAGCATCAATTTGGTTCCTTTCGGCCAACAACTGATCCTGCTCGGACTTGAGTCCTTCTTTATCAAGGATCAATTTTTGAAGGCGCTCGGAAGCAAGGAAGTTGCCTTGTGAAGCAAATACCAAAGTTAAAAACCTTGTCAAGACAAATCAAGAAAAAACAAGCAATAAAAGAGCAAGTTCGGTACCGCTGGCGAATTATGCATGGCATTATTTAACAAACACTCTCCCGAAAGAGAGTGTATTTTCCTTTTATCCTTTTCTGAAGCCAGCAAATTTAAATAATTGGTGAGTTTCAACGGCCTGGACAACAGATGGCACTCGGTAGACACCGAGAGGGAGACACACCTCCTCCTCTGGGATCTGCGAAGGGGGCGAGTAATTGTGCCCCAAATTCCCATGGTCTGGGGACTGCGGAGGATGGACATCCTCTTCTCGGGCATCCGCAGCCGGTGAGGGTGATGTAGCAGTTACTGGTGATGGAGATAGGGCCCGCGTGGAAGGAGATGAAGCTAATGGTGTTGTAGGTTAAGAAGAAGCTATGGCAGAAGCAGTGTTGTTCGTTGGTTGCTCACCAACCGAAAACGGAAGAGGTCTGGTACTCAGCCTCATAGTACCGAGAGCAACAATTGGGACCGGAAAGGGAGAGTTAACATTCTCCACCAAGTCAAATTCTCCCTAGAGCGCTCGGGCATCGTCCTCGGTTGGGGGTATAAGCTCTTCAGACTGCGCATTCGATTGAGATGATGAAGGTTGTTGTCTTCTTCGTAGGGAAGCCTCTTCATCACTGGCTTCCCCATCATCGTCAATAACCATAGTGGTTGTGGTTGGCTCAGGTGCAGTTTTCTTCACTTTTTATTTTTGTCCTCGGCCGAAGAAGAACGCGGCCTTTTTGGTTGCTTGTTCTTCGGTCGAGGACTCCAAGAGGAAGCGCTTGCACCAGAAGTAGATCCGATGGAACCTTTTTAGGTGAGAGTCTCCTTCATCAACCTCACAGCCTCTGCGGGATCAACCAAAACGTTCTCCTCGGGAATGGTAACAGAACCCTGTGGGAGGCCTGAATCCAACAAAAGAAAAAAGGGGTGAGGTCAACCAATCTTCCTACGTACAAAGATAAAATGAAGGCAAAATCAGTTTACCTTGATTCTTGGCCCTCCACCCATACTTAAGGGCCAACTCTTTCTACCAGCGGGTCTCAGACGTGGTGATGTCCAGAATCTTTTGAACCCACCAGTCCATACCTTCAACCCTTGGTGGTGTCCACTGAGTTGCTGAAATAATGAAAGGAGAAAAATCAACAACGATATGAAACAATATTTTTTCAAAAAAGAGATAAACTTTGAACTTACGTGTACGAGTTTAGGATTCAGGGAAAGACGGAGTTGTAGCCGGGATGATGTCCCTGGTGGCAATGACGACAAACCGCTCCATCCGCGGTCGTTATCGTCATCCATGTTGGTGCCTAAAGAATGGTGCCACGTTTGCTGAAATTTATTACTCCCCCACGAAAAATCTTAAGGGAGTAGAGGTTCATCATACGAGCCAAGATGAGGTCCTCCTTCGTTTCCTAGCACAATCGCTCCAGACAAGCCACCATTCGCCACACCGAAAGGCCTACCTATGCCCAACAAATTTGATATCGATGGCACAGCTCCAAAATCACGGGGTTAAGTTGCCCGCTCAAAGAAAACACAACACAAAGTGAATGGGTAAGTGTAAACGTACGTGAAGCCCTTCTTAGTGAAGGTTACTCGCTCTACCAGATCGGGAGCAATGATGTTCAGGTCGTGGCAATCACAATCCTCCTTCACAGCAGAAATGTTGGAAGGGAGAATAGAAGAAAAGTATTTTCCAACAGCCCAAGTGCGGGAGTTTGAAGAAGAGAACTTCTCTTCAAAGTACTTGGCTATGTTGAGATGTTTGGGGATGATGGTGCTCACCGTGGGAGTGTCAGCATTAACGTAGATTTCTTTGTCTTTGCTCTTCTTCGGGTCCCCGCTGAAGAGAAGACCGAAGTTCTTGGAAGAGTTAGTGAAAGAAGCCATGATCAGCAGAAGGTGATACGAGTTCTTTGAAGAAGATTAAAGAAAGATGAAAGCAGAAAAGAGTTGAGTGCAACGAAGTTGAGAAAGTTTGTGAAATTGTTAAGTGTAAAAGAAGAAGATGAGACGTATAAGCAAAGGAATAGGCGGCTAAAATCGTGGCCATGATTACGTCGAGAACCGGCGAAGATATTGCTAAATCGTGGAGTAACACGTGTTCAGAGTATTAAATGCCAAGAGATGTGCGTCTTATCAAGTGTCAGAAACTTTTCAGAAGGGTTCAGAAAATTTTCCGCCAAGAAAGGAATCTTCACCAACTTCCAGGTAACACAAAGATGTGTCTCCGCAAAGCAGGGGGACTGTTTGTATAGGGTAAAATCAATTCACATTAAATGATCGAATGATAGAGTGACACGTGGAGCCGGGAAGCAGACGGAAGATAAAGCGACTGGAAACCAAGACCGAGGACAACAACTTCAGTTGGCGTCGGGTAGACCCCGAAAGGAACATTATCAACGAGAGCAAACAAATATTTGTCACCAGATGATATTCAATGAAGAATATTCCTCAGTATTAAATACGCATCCATTACAGAGAATTTTGGCATTCATGACCTGTCGTTACATTTCATCAATGGCCCCCATTATTGTCATTTAAGAGGGGCTTGATCCTTAGACCTTGTTCCCTAGGTATAGCTATAAATAGTGACTTCAACAACCGTTGTAACACACAAAAATTCTGACAAACTTATGCTACACAATATTCCAAGCTAAATAATACTATATTTTCTGTCTAACGTTATTCCTATTGTTGCCTTCGGAAGCCTTGCTCCCGGAACCGAGTTGTATGCTATTTTATCTCAATTTCAACGCTAAGTCTTGCATTTAATTTAATTTATTTATTATTTTGGGATCAAATCGATTCGCTTGTCTATAAATCACGCTATAAATTCAGCTGTACCGTTTTACGGCTAAACAATTAGTGGAGTATATCATTTGTGTTCAAATAGAAATCTTAAGTGTTTATGTATCGAGTACATTAATAGGAGCGTAATGCTGTATCTATCTTAGCCGTTAAGCCTAAATCGTGTACAAAATTGCATAATCCAAGTCGAACACCCTTGGCAAAAATTCGTTTTTCAAAAAATACAGAACCAAGAGAAAATATTACTGCAGAAACTAGAAGGCGTAAACTGAAGGCAGAAGCCTTCCTTTTTCTTTTTACGATCCGATCTTTTTATTATTTGGTGAAATAAAATATTTAGTTGTCAAAACATATTAGAGTGAACCTAAAAAAATTATTTATCGTGGATAAATAAAATTTAATTGAAAATAACAAATATAACGTAAAACTGATGTATTTGATTGTCATAATGTATTATATTAGTACTGATATAATGATTATCTGGAATAACAGTTGTACCGTCAGAAATAAGAAGACCAAACTTTAAATGCGAAGAATAACCTTACTCTAGGTATCTTAAAAAGTAAACTTCATTCACAGAAGTCAAATAGATGATACAGTATTTTTAACCTCAATTTGGATATAAATAATTTATCATTTAATTTCTTTGCCCAAAATAGTGCTTCGATGCTTTTTATTATTGAACATAATAGTAATGTTTTTTTGACGATACTTACAATATATACTTGCAGACATAAAATATTTTGTGAAAAGGCTTCAAGCTTGCCATAGGGACATCATGACCGAGAAGAAAATTAACACAGCAAAACCGCAACCTAACTTTGAAGAGTAAATAAACCACAATATCAATTCTGCAGTTACACAACATTTCAAGAACCCTTAGCACTGCAATGTCGAATCTATCACGAAACTCTTAACTTATGGCAAGGCAAAACACCGGGATATATACAACATCAACATTCATTTCTATCTATTCACTTCCACAACCAAAACTATTGCCAAAGTTCATGGTTTAACCAGAGACGCGTGAAGATCAAACATGACTGTAATCTTATACTAGTAAACTTTTGACGATAACTTCTGCTTTAGGTGATGCACGCTGAAATTTTGATATCTCAACGAGTAATTTTGACTCTTGCACATTCTTCATTTTCTCATACAGCCAGGACTCAATTTTCATTCTCACCAGCACCTGAGACTTGGCTAAGAGAAGCTTGATAAGCTGCAATTGAGGATTTTCACCCACAATGCCTTCTAGCTTGATTTCTCTAAGGTGATTAAATGTCACATCTGAAGAACCTTCAACTTCATGAGATTCTGCAGCAACACGCATGATATTATCCACCTAAAAAGATTTAAAAAAAATCAGATATCCGGATTTATTGAGGATCTAAGGTATAATAAAGCACTAAATGACTAAGGACGAGAAAGAAAAGAATGAAATACTAAGAACCTTGATTTCCAAATATTGTAAATATGGCATGCTTCTCATCAAGCAAAGAGCATAGGAGACCTCACATAATTCACACAGACAATGACCAAAGAGGTACAGACGTTTCACATGGTTAAGCTGAAACGGAAGCCTAGTCGGTACTTCACCTGCTGCTGCAGCCACGAACTAGGAAGAAAATGCCACATTACAAGATGACTCAAAGCCCAAAAGATGTTCCATATATAAAAATGCATTAAAAGATTCAAATAAGCACATTTACCTTGAGAGTAATTATGTTACTCAAGTGGAGATGCTCGAGAGCAGAAAAAGACTCAAAGAACTTGGTGACACAAAATTTGTTTGCCCCATCATACCATCCCCAATGCGTAAGTGATAATTTTGCCAGCAGGGGAATACTTTTTAAGCAAATAGATCTTATATTGCCGTCAAAGTCAAAGGATTTCAGGTTGGGAGCATTAATTTCAATGACACTTCTTAAAGTATATGAGATTTTCAGCGCCAAATGATCAAGCAGCGGGCATCCAGAGATTAAACTTTCAAGCAATGCAGAAGAAATTTTTACGCCACGTAATTCCAGGCTAGTTAACTTAAACAAAACCTTTGAAGGAGGGTGGAGGAAGTATTAAACAACCTTCGAGAGTCAGATGCCTCAAATGCAAACATGTGAAAAATGAAGAAGGCAATTTGTATGGTTTACCCTTGGTCGGAAGTCTAAGAAAAAGATGCTCAACGCCATTCCTAAAAAGAAAATATATCAAGTTGTCAATCTTTGTACACATTCCCAAATGAGGAATGCAGAGGGTAAACTTTGTAATAGGTCCTGAATGAAAGGTGAAAATATTGAAGATAATCTTTGTGAAGTAAATGTTTAGGGATCTCAAATCCTTTTGAGTTTTCCAAAGCGTTTCATCAAGCGTCAACTTCGGAAGCCTGCACCAGATATATCTCCATTTCTTCGATAAGATGCTTGTCCTCACAGTATCTTGAAAAGGCAAACACATAAGAATATCATCAATTACATTCTCAGGAAGGTCGCTAAGTACATCAGCAGTTAAAGTTCGACGACACTGCTTCTTGAGCTTTGGAGACATCAGAGCAACATTAGCCAATAAGAACCTGTAGAAAATAAACAAGACTACAAAAGATGAGGTTAACTATCTGGACAGAACTGCTGTTTCCCCATCGTCAAATTAAAGCAGTTCCCCATCGTCAAATTAACATGCAACAACTGTAAGAAGAACAAGAAGGGGGTGTTCTGTTGAAACCATTCATCCATCTCCTCTGAATATCCTTCATGAATATAGTGGAATAATCATATTTGTTGTGCAAAAGTAGAATCACATTACCTTTCGCTTCTATTAAGCTTAAAACTGACATAGATAGCCACAATAAGTAGGAGTGCTTATCGGGTGGTTACGTTCAGTATCTGCATTTATCGTTTTGCCTCATCAGTTATCGGTTTCTAAATGTGCTAAACTTGAACCGATAAAAGTCGGTTATTGGATAAGTTAATACATATTCTGGGGTTTGATCAACTATTAACGATGCTGGTGTAATCAAATATCCGTATAGTAGTATGCAGAATCAAGATTCAGAACATATAGAAAGTAGAACAATTAGCACGGTGTAAGAAGGAATTCAGGGAAACACAACTAGTTAAACATTATATGACTGATATCAAATTAACATGGCAATCAACTGTTAGCAACACTTAACATTCAAATGAAGTGGACTAACGCTGATATACTCTAAAATCATTCAAAGCTTTAACCAACTCACACCATAAAAAGATTTGGATTAGTGCACGAAACTAAGCAAATAATTACATTGTAATCTTCTGAACGAGGCTCTTGTTCAGGATTTTCAGTTAAAAAAATCTCAATAGTCAATAAACCAGTATTTATATATATGAAGTTTGAATCTGTAATATTGACTCCGCAATAACATAGGGTACAAACTGAACGTTATCACCTGTAATTTAAGAACAAAAAGAATCATGCAGATGGGTATTTTCCACTAGCATAAACTTCTAATTAGTAGCGTAGCTGTGTAGGCTGTAGCAAATAATATCAATGTCCACTGAAATTGTGCATGCTTATTAAGCTGTTTTTGTGTGAGAATAAGATAAAGCAGCAGATGAGATTCACTACCTTAGTAGAATAGAAGACAAAATACAGTGTTTGAGACACCATGGACCAAAAATGAGAGAAAAAGAGGAGAAACTGACCTGAGATTGACGGGATTTGGCCGGAAATAGCAAATCGCCAAAGAGCTCTTTGGTTTTGGAAGTGAAGGGAGAAGTACCGTTCCTAAGGCACTAAAGCCCGTTTGACCTGCAAAATTAGCTTCCAAAAACCACTCTTGACCGTAACATGTTTCTATCTGGCTAATTAATTTGAAACATATTTTTCAGTAGCAATTAGTAGTTGATCAAGTTTTTAAAAAATTCTTTTAAGTATATTTTTCTTAAAAGTGTTTTTCAAAAAAATATTTTTGAAAAAAAATTTACCTTTTTTTTGCTTCTTCAAAATTACACTTTTTTTCTTCTAAAAGCTTAGCCAAACACTTCGACTTTAAAATTGGCTTTGGAGAAGCTTGGCTCAACATGCTATTAGTCAAGGGTAAAATGTAATTTGAGTAGAGTTGTAGGGGTCTGGTATCAATTAAACCGAGCTAGACCGAATTATTTTTTATAAAAAGCAGCAAGAGCAACTAATAACCTATTTGGCCAAACTTATTTTTGGCCAAATGTACTTTTTTTCAAAGTTAACATATTTAGCCAAAACTTTTTGAAGGAAAAAAGTATTTTTGAATAAAAATAAAAGCAGAAAAAGCAGTTCTTCCTAAAATCACTTTTTTGCAGAATATTTTTGAAAAAAATACACTTTCATAGCTTGTATGGCAAATTTTTTTTTTTTTATTTTTTTCTGGCCAAAAGTGTTTTGTTCGCAAAGTTAAAGTGTTTGACGAAACTTTTAGAAGGGAAAAAAAATACTTTTGGACAAAAGCAAAAACAGTTTTTGAGCAGATAAAAGTAGCTTTTTTTAAAAGTGCTTTTTTTAAAATCACTTTTGAGAAAAAATACACTTAGAAATATTTTTTTAAAGATTAGTCAAACACTAACTGGTGTTCAAAGTATTTTTTAAATTAATTAGTCAAATTTTAGAAAAGTACTTTTCAAGATAACCTAATTTTAGAAGCACATTTTAAGTAAAAATCCTACTTATAGCCTTTTGGCCAAGCTACTTATTTTCAAAAGTATTTTTCTCAAGTACTTATCAAGAAAATACTTTTGGTGAAAACCAACTTATATTTGACTAATTAATTTGAAAAGTACTTTTGAGCATCAATTAATATTTGGCCAAACTTTTAAAATCTGTTTTACTGATATTTTCTTTTTAAAAGTACTTTTTAAAAAGTTATTTGTAGAACAAAATTATTTTTAAAAACACTTTTTTTCTTTCGAAATACTTGCCAAGCACCTTTACTTCGAAGAAACACTTTTAGCCCAAACTAAGCCAAACAGGCTATTTTAGCATAATTTAAGGATATTCAACGGATGACCTCTCATAGAGAATCTCCAGTAATGTTCAATAGACTCCTAAATGGGGTTCTCATTTGCTCTATTAATATGACCAATTCCTCCCCCCAAAGCACACCTGATTTAGCAAGGAGGAAAAAAGCACACGTTGAAATTGAACAAAAATACAAGGAATGACCAGAGCGGGTGTAACCAAATATCTATGCCTAATATTGTATACTCTGATCAAGTGATCTTGTGAGACTGTTGAATCATTTTAATCACGATATTATTTGATTAAGCATTCTGTTGTCATTAATAAAGTAAATATTAGTCTCTATAAAATGTTTTTATGTATTCGTCCAGCCATGACAGAAATGGAGCCTTTTCAACTCAAAATCTGAATTGGGAAAATGCTAAAAAAATCGTGTCATTTCTTTTTCGATGCTTCTTTACCTTGCCTCATTGAAAACTGAGCGAGTTTCCAAGTTACATTCATTTGAACATGGCATGCAGGCCCGGCCCTCAAACATCTAAATGCCCTATTTCCTAACTTGGCGAGGACATGATCAATGCCACATTAACTCAAAAAAATAGCACGGCTAGCCAGTTTTTGGACACGTAATTAAAAAATAATCAGTATTTGCAAAATCATCAAAAAATAATCATTATCTTGCTGCAACACGGACTGATCCAGCATAATATACTGGAGATTGATGCACCTGTGTATGAACTTCCAACACAATATGCTGGAACTCCAAACGCGAAAAGTTCCAGCATAATATACTAGAGACTGGAGCACATGTGTATGAACTTCCAGCATATTATGCTAGACCGGTATAGTTCCAGTATAATATACTGAAATATTTTTCAAATTTTGAACAGTGTTTCGTTCGGATTTATTTTTACATGAAAAATGACTAAACTTCGATTACTTTTAAAATTGTGGCTATTTCTCAATTACCACTTTGTAAATCTGACTATTTTTTAATTTCTCCCCATTAACTCGGTAACAATTAGCCCAACATGCTTTTTTTTTTTTTTTTTGGGTTAAAATAGGTCTTTTATTAGCTTCAGTAGTTAAACTTTACAAAGACGGAGGGGGACATGAACCTTACCTCCCAAAAAAAGTACAGGTACCTTTGTTTATAGGTACATATCCCTAGATGTGCAAAATATACCAGATGAGTCGAGCCTAGGTTAATGTAATGACTATCTATCTCATAGAGTTGATATATAGTCATCTGTACAAAAACATGATGAAGTAATTCTAAGCTCCTTCCTTGATGTACAAAAACTATACATTGTCTATGTCCTAAATTGAAGTGATGGATATCCATTATGAATTGCTGGATATGCATTTGTATCAATTTAGAGTGAAATGCTTCAAGATCGAAGATTTGTCTTGGTTTTTGCTTGTCCTGCTGTGGTATTTGGCTTCTGTTTTTTCTGTTGTTTTTGTCTTCTGTTCCGCTTTCTGTTATTGCTTTCCTGTTGATTCCATGGTGTTCTGGGTAGTAGTTCAATGCATGCTGGATATTAATTGCTTGTTCATAATCCTTGTTGTTGCTGCTCTGCTGCTTTCTGGTTGTTGTGTTCCTGCTGGTTCCCTGCTGTGTGTTGTTCTGTTGTTTGTTGATGGTGCTTTCCTGGTGTGTTCTTGATTGTTTCAGAGGGTGCTGGTCTTCTTTTTGCTGTGTGATTTTCCTGTTGTTGTTGAGCAGATTGTTGCTGCTGATGTGCTAATTGCTGTATGTTTTGTTCCTGCTGGTGCTGCTGATTTTCTTGGTTATGCTGGACTGCTTCTTGCTGCCTGTTTTCCTTCTTGTTTTGTGTTCCTTCCTGCTGCTGGATTGCTGCTTATCTCGTGTGGTTGTGCTATTGTGTCCTTGTTCTGTTATGTGTGCCAGTCTTGATTGTGTGGTCTGTCTCTGTGTGAAGCTGCTGCTGGATGAGTTCTGATTATGTCTGAGGCTGCTTTGGATGCTTCTGCTGTCAATGCTGGTACCATGATTGATGTGCTTGCCATTTAAGTTGGAATTGAGAGGAGTGATGTTGATGTAGGTAGAAGGTAATTGATGCAATTGTATTGGAATGAGCACCGAGGGTGCTAATACCACACAATACAATTGCACCAATGGCCTACTCCTATAGATGACATTTCCTTCACTGATTATCATTATTGCACTCTGATTTTTGCTTTTCTTCCTTTGTCCATTGTGTGTGATTTCTGAGTTGTGTCCTGCTTCTGATGCTTCCTGATTCTTGGTTGTGTCTGAGTTGCTGCTGGTATTCCTGTGATGCTGCTTTTTGCAATCTTCCCTCAAATTCTGTTTCTTTTTTCCTGAAGTTGCTGGATAAGTATGCTGCATTAGGTTCCCATTGATCTCTGTTGCGTGCATTTGCAAATTCCCAGTTGTTTCTGTCTGTTTTTGTTGTTGTTTGCTGCTCTTTACTTCTGTCCTGTTGTGCTGTAGTGTTGTAGATGATGTTTGACTGAAGATATGGTTGTGTTTTATGATCTGCAGTGTTCTCCAGTGGGTCTTTTTTGTCCTTGAAATATCCTTTTGCCGTGCTTTGCTCCTGAGTGGTGTTCCCAGTGCATCTGGTTGTTCCTCCCTTTCGTTGTCATTGTTTCTGTTGCTTCTGTGTGTTGTATATTGATTAGCTGATGGCTCAATCCTTGCTGCCTTATTTCTGAGATTGTCATTGCTGCTTCTTCTGGTCGTTTGGTCCTTTTGCTGCTCCAGATTGTTTCTTCTCTTTTGTTCATGCTCTTTGTGATGGGCTGTTTTTATTGTTTCTGATGCAGCCATTACTAATTTCTACCATTGTTGATGTATGTCTTTTGATCTGGCCAATGCTGTTTGTTTGGTAATCCCTCTTTTCCTCTGATGTGTAGAGTGTTTCTGGGGGCTGGTACTGATCTGGTGTTGTCCCTGTTGATGCCTTTGCTGTTCCCATTTATCCTGTAGAAAAAACAAGATGATTAGCAGTTGTAATTTCAGGTTTTCTTTTGTGTGTGCTGCTGCCTTTGAGTTGTTGTTCATCCTGTATCCTGCACATGAAAACTGTACAGTTAGTAAGTGCCAATGTATCATGTTATGAATCAGTATTCTCCTATCAAGCACTTCTATGTTCCCTTTGTCACTTTCACTCTTAGGTATGGGCATTTTGATTTATCTGTGTTCAGGATTTTCTTTCCAGTTGTGTCCAGTTGGTTGAAGTGGCAACACTCAATTCTGCCGATGTTAAGTGCATAGTTGGCCAAATGATCGGCAAGCTGGTTTCCCTCTCTATAGGTATGTGTGACTATCAATTCAAAGCAGCTTTTGAGATGGAGGATGTCCTCGATGTATTCTGCAATGCTCCAAGATGACTCCACAGTGCCATTAATGATATTGTTTAGTAGCATCGAGTCTGTTTGAAGCCAGATGTTGTTGAGTTTTTTCATGTTGCAGTATCTCAGTGCTTCAAGTATTGCTTTTGCTTCGGCTTCTGTGTTTGTTCCTTGTATGCATTCTGTTCCAAGTGCATAGATAAGATCTCCTTTTTGATTTCTCACACAGAAGGCAATTGAACTTCTTCCTGGCTTTCCTCTTGAGGCTCCATCTGTATTGATTTTTAGCCATCCTGGCTGTGGAGGATCCCAGAAGATCTTTTTGTAGCTTATTTTTGGAGTGTAGTTCTCCATCATGTGGATGAGCTCTTGCCATTTGTGTGGGACTTTAATTCCTGGCTTTCTTGTGCGCACCAAGTTTTGCAGTGTTGTGGAAATTTGGTAAATGACTCTGCCTGTTGTGACTGATTCACCATGCTTATAGCTATTTCTCCTTTTCCACAATTCCCATATAATGCACGATGGGAGTGCCTGCATAATTGGCTTCATTCTGCTCACTGTTTGTATGGTCCAACATTTTATTATTGCCTGATGGAAATTTAGTTCCTCAATTGAGATTCCTGCTACTTGCATGAACTGTTTCCAAACTCTTTTAGCTGTGCTCGATGTGTAGAAAAGGTGAGTCATGCTCTCTTCTTTTGGCTCAGTGCAACACCAGCATTTGGAAGGCAATTGATATCCCCATCTTTTTAGGATATCATCTAATGGTAGTTTAGCTCTCCATATTCGCCACATGAAGAATGCAATTTTGAAAGGGAGACCCTTCACCCATATCTTTTCATATGCCAATTTGGGGTCTTCCCTTTTCCTCAGGTATTCCCATGCTGATCTGACTGTGAAGTGTCCCTGATTCTGCAGCATCCAGTACGGGGTGTCCATTATATGCTCTATTCTTGGTGGCTTTACATTGGTGATGATGTGATCCACTAGCTCTTGATTTAAATGAGCTGTGATTTGATGTGCATTCCAGTTGCCATTTATCAGGGTGTCATTCACATTCTGTATTGATTCATCAATTGGGAGGTGCGGTGGGATTAGGAAACATAGAGCTCCAAGCTTAGTCCAATTGTCGTACCAGAAGAGTGAGGATCCCATCTTCAGTTTCCAAGCTATTTGATGTTCTATTTTCTCCCTGCTCTCAAGCATTTTTTTCCAAGTCTGTGATCCTTTCCTCCATTGTACAGTTACTACATTGTGTGTTTTGCAGTATTTCTGTGTCATGTATGCCCTCCATAGACTAGGATTGGTTATGAAATTCCACCATAATTTGCAGAAGAGGGCCTTTGAGATGTCATGGAGGGATCTAAATCCTGCTCCTCCTTCTTCCTGTGGAAGACATAAGTTGTCCCATGATGCCCAGTGTCTGCTGATACCAATGAATTCAAAATGATATTTGTTGTTGAGTGTGATCAATCTTTCAAATGCTTGCATTGTTCTGACTGATCTTATATTCCAGATTATTGCCTTCATTGTGATTTGTTTGCTTGTGCAGCTGTCCTTCCCAAAGCCTTTATTTTTGAGGCAGAATCTTTGCTTTCTTTTGGTTGCTTGCTTGTTGTGTTCCCTTTTCCCTTTAACTTGCTGATTTGGACTGGTGATAAGTCTCCCTGCTTTGCTACATTTCTGATGTTTTGTATTGTGTTTTCTTCATCTATGTCCCTGCCCGTAGCATCTGCTAGTGTGTTCAATAGTCTTTGTGAAGACGACATATCTCTAGGCTTAAAGATTGCCTGTAGCTGTGCTCTTAGAGATCCCGTCTTTATGGACATGTTTTGACCTGTTATTGTAATCTGTTTATCTTTCTGCTGTTGTTGCTCTCTCCTTTGATCAATCATATCTTCCTCACTCTGTATTCCTTCTGGAAGTTCCCCTTCCTCTGATCCTTCTTCCTGCTGGTCAGCCCATAATTTCCCCTCAATTTGATTCAGTTGCCTCCCAGTTCCTTTTCCAATCTGTTTCCTTCCTTCTAGGTCGTCCTTGCATTGCTTTTCCTGTTTTTGATTGGCAGTATTGCCAGATTCCATTGAGCCAGGTTTTTGTATGTTGCCAAGTGACTGTGTGCTGTTTTCTTTCTTCAAATTGCTATAAAAGCTCCTTTGGACCCACTGGGAGGTGTGTTCCTCTGTCTCTGCTTCTGTTCTGCCTATTTTCTCTACTAGAGGTGCCTTGTCTTTTTTGCTGCTGCTTGGTTTCAGACTGTCAGTGCTGGTGTCTGATGTTGCTTTAGGTATTTGTGTTGTTGCTGTGTCATTTTTTATGCTTGTGTGTGCTGATTTCAACTGTGTCATTGCCTTCTCGGTTGCTTCTGATTTCTCTTCTTTCATGATTGCTTTTTTGTTCTGCTTTGCTTCTTTTGCTGCTGTGGTTACTGTTTTATTGTCTGCTTCCTGCCTTTGTTCATTGCTGTCCTTTGCTGTGTTGCTGTTATTAAGATTGTCTGAGTTCTGAATAGCAACCAGCCTGTCTGCTAACTGATTTTGATGAGTGGCTTCAGAGATGATTTGAGTTGGTCCGAATGTTCCACTGAGATTTGGAGGTTTCTCATTGTGGTTGCCTGGCTCATTATTTCTGTCCTTACTATAGACTCCCCTGCCTTTTGATTGCTGTTCTCAACCATTGTCTCATCTGCCTCATTTTCAGTATCCTCAACAAGTGCCTTGAAGTTGTTACTAACTATCGGCTGTGCCGAGTTCCTTTCGAGAGTGTGATTTTGCTTTACAGAGTTGGTGCGATTCTTCCTGTTATCTCTTATTTCTTTCCATTGAGGGCCAATATTGCCAACTACCTTGCCGCTTGTCAGAATCTTCATTGGATGCTCTCTTTCTGTTATTTCTTTGCCTTTGGATTTCCTGTGCTCATTTTGCCTTTGTTCCTCAGCATTGCTAGCAGCCAAAATTTCCGGATGTGCCTTCCAGCATTCTGCCATTTCATGCCCTTGTATCCTGCATTGTTTGCAATATTTTGGAAGATAGTCGTATTGTATTTTGACCCATTCAGTTCTGATTTCCCCCGTCAATTCATTTTCAATATCTAGTCTGACTTTTTGGGGCAATTCTGCGAGCAAATCAACCAATACCTTAACCCTTGCACAGCTCGGCCTAGTCTTATTCATTGTGGCTGCATCTAAGTGTAAAGGCTTACCAATTGCCGAAGCAAGAGAAAAGAGACACTCTTTGACATAGTAAGTAGGAAGCAAGTGTGGGAAGGAAATCCAAGCCATAGCCATAGATGTTTCTTCTCCCGATTTAAACTTTGTGTCGTAGATGAATTGTCGCATCTGGTATTCGACGCCATCCTTTGCTTTGAGGTAATAGGTATTTTTGGAAGTCATTCTTATGAAATCTTCCCAAAGTGTTAACCTGATTAGCACATGTTTTTCTCTGAAAAAGCCAATGTTGCATTCTCCTTTGATCCCACATTTTATTGGTATGAGTTTTCTGAGTTCTTGCAGGTCCGGCCAACCGTACGAAAATTTTCCCAGCACAGCAAACTGTAATCCTTCGATGATATTCATGCACGAAACCTCAGCTTCCGTGTATCTGATTATTGGTTGTCCATGCATGTATGTTGGTTTCTTGATCGGAATCGGCTCAATTTTTCTGTTAGGGCTCGCTTCTGCTTCTTTGTTTAGGGTTGTCGCCTTGAGGATTTGGGAATAATCGAGTGTTTTGTGGGTGGGGGAGGTGTTTATTGGTGTTTGGTGGGTGATTTGTGGTGGCCGGCCAGCCTGAAGGTCGCCGGCCGGCATCGCCATTGAAGGCAGGTTTTGGTTCGACTGTTCGTCTCTGAATCGCCTGTATCGCGGGTGTTTCTCTCACCGTTAGCCGAACAATATTACCTGACAGGTTCGATGTACTAGCATTGGTTATGGCTTCGAATTTGGGCTCCATTGGAGCCTTAGCTCTAGCCGCCTCTTTCAGTTCCCTCATGCGTTTGTAATCATCAGTAACCTGTTGCGGTGTTAAGGGCTTAAGTACGTAACTCTTGCCCTCCAGCTTGACTGTATAAGTGTTGGCCCTTCCATCATGATCAACATATCTATCAAACTGCCAAGGCCTGCCCAATAGTAAATGGCACGCCTGCATAGGCACCACATCGCACAAGATTTCATCCTGATAAGTTCCCACCTTGAACTTAATGAGTGCCTGCCTTACTACCTTTAATTCACCACATTCACTCAACCACTGCAATCTATAAGGACGGGGATGTTTCCTCGTAGGTATACTAAGTTGAGTCACTAACGTGTGGCTTACAACATTAGCGCAACTTCCGGAATCTATTATCATCGAGCACACCTTTTCTTTCACCCTACATCTGGCATGAAACAAGTTCTCACGCTGCATATCTCCTTCCTCCTGTACGTTCATAGTGCTCAAGTTCCTACGTACTACTAAGAACATATTCACACCCTCTTCTTCTAACTCTTCCTCTCTGCACTCAACCAATTCAGCTCCCTTATCTTCCTCAATCTCCTCGTCACTCTCTACCTCACAAACAGTACAATCATGTTCATGTCTTAAGGTAGAAGCATCACTAGTTCCTTCCCCGGTATTCTTCCAAGTAAAAGTAGTTCTTTCAAGGTTCTCCACTCGGATACTAAGTGCCTTTACTTCAGCCCATAGCTCGGCTAAAGTAATATTGGTCACAACCTTTTCTCCTTTTGTAGCCATGTACCTGCAAAAGAAACAAGACTAGAGAATCTGTTAAGGTTAGTTAAAATTCTCTCTCTCTCTTTTTGAATGACTCTCGGGTTCACTCAAATTTTTGGGTAGGATTTCACACTTGTCTTCAAATTGGCTTCCTCTAATTGACCAAGTTCCTTAGCAACCTTTCAAGTTCACAAGATCAATAGTTTTCTTCGGGGTGAGTGAAGTTATGCGACTCGATAGGCGGACAGCTTTTTTTATGTGAGCACAAGAAACCAAGAATTA